>SNQN01002718.1:23783-40834 GCA_008642245.1 Bassia scoparia | reverse complement strand
AAATTTCTAACGTTCATGCACTTTACTTTTTGAGTCAGTTAATAGGCAAGGGAATGATCACCCCTAAAACATGCATTGCATTACAAGTTGAACCAACATGGAACTTAACTTTTAGTCCATGTGCAAACAGGGTAGGTCCAACGTACCAACGGTTTGAGCTCGTAGACACAGGGTTCGTTATGGTTCTTAAGTAGCACTCCAACATCCAATACCATTGCTCTAATGGCCAATGAAGACATTCGAATGGATTTAACATTGGCTGACATGAATGAGACCCTTAACTCATTGKCTTCCCAAGTCACTCAGMTAGAGAAGTCCAACACCCAAGTCCGACCTTGAGATCCTTGAAGAAGTGATTCATCGCATTCTTATGCACTATGTAGACCGAGTCCTGTCCAATGGAGAAATAGCTTCTTTAGGAATACTCCACGGAGGTCAAATGATGAGAATGACACTAAACCAAAGGCAATAACCAACATGGTGAAGGTTGTTACTTCTCATATGAGCAAAGCAATGAAGAGGATTAACGATTCTCTTAAAGGCAAGACTACTATGAAGCCACTTACCATCCGCAACAAGTGTAGGTACACCAGAATAGGCATGCCCTATGCCCAAGCCTTTGAACACCTCAAAGCACATCGCTTCATTACTCCAAAAGGCCCTACTCCTAGTCCTCCTTTGGAGAAAAGGCCTCCCAAATGGAGCATAGACAAGTTTTTCCAGTACCATAGAGGACATGGTTGTTATACCCGGTTTAGCATGAGCCTAGTAGTTAATGCGTGGAGTACTAGTCAAAGGAATCAAGCTAGCATCCCGGAGGAGTTAAGCTGCGAGATTGCCTATAACGTACAATAAAGAGCTGTTTCGCAAATCAAGGAGGGTATCACGCCARCAGTTAATTCTAGATTTTGTATAGGGCTTTATGAGTATAAATAGAAGACCAATGTAACAGAGTAGGGACATTCTGAATCCTTCTCCTCTCCCATATTTTGACATAGATAAGAGATAGAAAAGCTTATACCCAGTGGACGAAAAGCCCAATTGAAGGCGTGATTCATAGTGGATTGGTGGTCTCATTGCTACCCGCGGTTTTCTCCCATCTTTGGGTTTCCGCGTTACCAATTTCGTGTGTCTTTACCTTTGTTGCATTTCGTTAGCTTACATTTGTCGCATTATACAGCTTACTCTATAGTCTATTTAACTTGTCTAGCTGCAGGTTCCGATCTATGCTAGCTTGCTAACTACTTAGTGAAATCTAGCCTAAATATTTTGGCGCCCGTCGTGGGGCCTGCGGCTTGATTTGTTAAAAAAAATCGGTGCAAGGAGTATACTCCTACCACTTTATCTATATTCTCTTGTGTTTTAAATCACACAATTTAAAAAAAAATTTACTTACAATGGCTTCTGACGGTACACTTACCGGGAACCCACCTAGCAACTCTGACTTGTTTCAGCTACTGACATCCTATAGGGAGGAGCTCCAAAAAAGCAGGGAGGAATGCCAGCAATCCATTCAACAAAGCCGGGAGGAGACCTAGCAGGCCCTCCAAACACTAAAGGCTGAGCTGACTGCAGCTTTAAGTAAAATGTGCAAAACAGTTAATCTTGAGGATAATCCTCACATGGGTAATTTATCTTTAGGTGAATCTGAAGGAGAAGACGATGATCCATCTTTCAATGAAAAAGAGATGGAAAAGCCCGACGACGATGAGGAAAAAGGTCCCGAGAATGAAAACTTGGAAGGAGAGGAGAATCCCAATCYGAGTGCCAAGAGACTAGCTAAGCTAGAAGTTGAGAATAAGCAGATGATGCGTATGCTAGCTAAGCTACCTAGCGCCCCYGTACTGGTTGCCCATGAAGCTGCGAACGGATATACTCGTTCCCCCTTTRTTTTCRCGATTGCTAGGGCCAAAATCCATAAAAAGGTAGGAATTGCTATGCCTAAATTGTATGATGGTACTACTGACCCACATGACCATGTAGCACAGTATAAGCAGCGGATGGGGGCTCTGTCTATCCCTTGGGACTTGATAGAAGCTACCATGTGTAAGTCATTCGGTTCAACGCTGTCAGGCCCCGCCTTGCAGTGGTTGATCAACTTGAAGCCAGGTTCCATTCCAAACTTTGCTACCTTAATTAATAAGTTCTACCTGCAGTTTGCTAGCAATAGGGCAATTGATAAGGTACCTAGCGATTTGTACTTCGTCGTCCAGAAACCTGGAGAGATGTTGCGCAAGTACCTAGATATGTTTAGTTCCGAGATGATCTCTATTAAGAACCTAGACGCATCTACTACTATAGAAGCGTTCAGGAGAGGACTAACCCCTCAGTCGAGGCTGTATTCTAAACTGACCAAGTACCCTTGCATGTCATTTGCTAACGTACAAACGAGGGCCAGAGCCGAGATCCGGGTAGAAGAAGACGAAGCAACTAGGAAGATCTTAGCCGCCCCCGCTGAGAACAAAACCTTTCCCCCCAGGCACAATGATAAGCGCCGGGGCGGGAACAGGTATCAACCTTACCAGCAGAGGACTCAAGGGTCTAGCAGTGAGCAAGTAAAGCAGGTAAGGTCTTGTGAATATCCAACTGTGTTTAGTTATTGCTTCACTATAGATGTAGCAGGTGTGGTAGACGCCATGGGCAAGTTGGATGCACCTGTTAGGTGGCCATCCAAGAGCCTCAAGCCGGATAGCGAGAAGGACCCCTCCAAGTGGTGTAGCTACCATAGTGATCGTGGTCACACCACGGAGGAGTGTAGCACGCTTAAGAAAGAGGTAGCATGGATGATAAGTAAGGGTCATCTGGACCACCTGCTAAATCGAAAAGGTAAGCCGAATAACAATAACCGAGGAAATAATAATTACAATAACAGTCGTGATAGGCAGGTGCAGAAGAGTTCCGGGGCTACGACCCCACCTCCAGATCCGACCCATGTAAAGGTAGTACATGTAATCACTGGTGGCTCGGAGGTATGCGACTTAACATACTCTGCAGCTAAAAGGAGCGCTAGGGCGAAGCCAAATGGCACGCCAGCTAGCCCGAGGTCCGACCAGGACAGGCAGCTGGCGAGCATGCCCATCACTTTTGATGATGCTGGCGAAGGTGATGAACACCACGATAGCTTGGTAATTTCCCTAACCATAGCTAACTATTTGATTAAAAGAATATTGATTGATAGCTGCAGTTCAGCTAATGTTATTTTCAAAAGTGCCCTTGAAAGCATGGGGCTACAAGAGAAAGACATAGTACGGAAATCCACTGTCCTGGTAGGGTTCAGTGGAGAATCCCAGCAGACCATCGGGGAGGTCACCCTACCTACGTATGCTAAGGGGGTGAATCTTCCCACCAGGTTTAACGTAGTAGATAGCCGATCTGCTTATAATGTTATTTTGGGTACCCCCTGGATTCATAAGATGAAGGCGGTACCCTTTACTTACCATCAAGTGCTTAAGTTCCCCACTAGCTGGGGTGTGAAGGAAATCATGGGAGACCGGTAAATGGCTCGTGAATGCTACAACGTGATGATGAAACCCCGGAAGGAGTCTATCTAGCAATTACAGCTAGATCTAGCACCAGCGAGGCCTAGCGACTAGGATTTAGACGAAGTGGCGTCGGGTCCCAACCTGCCTAAGCAAACTGCATTGATTGCAGCTAGCTTAAGCCCGGCAGAAAAAGGTGATTTGATTGAGTTTTTAAAAGTTAATAAAGATTGTTTTGCTTGGTCCCATGAGGATATGACAGGTATAGATCCTAGCGTGTTAATGCACCGGCTAAACGTGGACCGATCTGCCAAACCGGTGAAGCAGAAAAGACGAAAGTTTGCACCTGAGCGGAACTTGATCATCAATAACGAAGTAGCCGAGCTGTTGAAGTGTGGAAAGATTCGAGAGGTATCCTACCTCGACTGGTTAGCTAATGTAGTGGTGGTCAGCAAGAAAAATGGTAAATGGAGGGTATGCATCGATTTTACTGATTTAAATAAAGCATGTCCAAAAGACCCATTCCCATTACCCCATATAGATGCAATGGTAGATGCTACTGCTGGCCACGTAAGGCTGACCTTCCTAGACGTATACTCTGGTTACAATCAAATACTCATGCACCCAGAGGACTAGGAAAAAACCGCTTTCGTTATAAATAAGGGAATTTATTGTTACACAGTAATGCCTTTTGGTTTGAAAAACGCAAGTGCTACGTATCAGCGGCTTGTGAACAGGATGTTCCAAAAGCAGCCGGGGGACGCAATGGAAGAATATATAGATGACATTCTAGTTAAGTCCAAAAAGGCGGACCACCATGCGACTCACCTAATTAAAAGAGACATTCGACGTCTTAAGGGAATACCGTATGAAGCTGAATCCTACTAAATGTTCRTTCAGGGTAGCTGCAGGTAAGTTCCTAGGCTATATTGTGACACAACGAGGAATAGAGGCTAATCCCGAATAGGTAAACGCAATCTTAAATATACAGTCACCTAAGAACCTAAAAGAAGTGCAAAAATTAACCGGCAGAGTAGCAGCACTAAACAAGTTCATTTCGCGTTCATCAGACAAGTGCCACCTGTTTTATAGCGTGTTGAAAAAGAATAAAGGCGCTTAAAACTTATCTGATGTCTCCTCCCCTGCTTACCAAGCTGTTGGAAGGAGAGACTTTGCAGTTGTACCTAGTTGTCAAGAGCAAGGCCGTAAGTGCCGTGTTAGCTAGAGAAGGTGAGAGCCAGCAACTCCCGATCTATTATGTAAGTAAAACGCTCCTGGAAGCGGAAACAAGGTATTCTTCATTAGGAAAACTTGTCTTAGCACTAGTCACTGCTTCAAAGAAGCTCCGACATTATTTTGAGACACATCCTATACTTGTCATGACTAATTATCCAATTAAGGCTGTACTGCGTAAACYCGAATTATCTGACAGGATGAGCAAGTGGGMAATTTGCCTCAACGGTTACGATATCAGGTACATGCCAAGAATGACAATAAAATCCCAAGCGTTAGTTGACTTTGTGGTTGACTTCAGTCCGGCCTTAGAACTAGCAACCGTCCAGGTGGTCAATGCAGGTAGTGGGAAATGGAAGCTGTACGTCGACGGTTCCTCGAATTTCCGGGGAGCCGGTCTTGGCGTAGTGCTAAAGTCGCCACAAGGGG
This sequence comes from Bassia scoparia, assembly GCA_008642245.1. NCBI lineage: Eukaryota > Viridiplantae > Streptophyta > Magnoliopsida > Caryophyllales > Amaranthaceae > Bassia > Bassia scoparia. Next base: position 35,693 of record SNQN01002718.1, on the reverse strand, counting down.
ACATGATAGTAAGGGCTATATGCTGGGATTTTAAGGCAACTCACAATGAGGCCGAATACGAAGCATTGCTTGCAGGTATGACGKTGGCTAAGGACTTGGGGGMAACAAACGTCCAGGTGTTTAGCGATTCTCTGCTAATTGTGAGCCAGTGGCGAGGGGAATTCGCAGCAAAGGATTCTAAAATGTCCAGGTACCTGGAGATAGCTAAGCAGAAAATGAATGAATTTGAAAAATCTGATATAAAGAAGGTACCCCGGGATCAGAACACAAAGGCAGATGCCCTAGCTAGCTTGGGGTCCKCCATGAGGAAGTGCAGCTTCGATTCGGTGCCAATAGCACATCTAGTTACGCCATCAATTAAAAAAGATGAATAGGTGATGCCTATTTCTGAGGAAGAAGACGAAGATTGGAGGACACCTATTGTCAGATACCTAAGAGACGACACTCTACCTAGCAACAAGTTAGAAGTCAGAAAGTACGAATGGTAAGCTCCAGGTCATAATTTATTTTTTTATTTTTTTTTTTGAGGGGACAATCCCATAATTAAAACAAACAAATTTCACCAAAAAAAAAAAATTTTTAGCAAAAATACTCCCAAAAAAATTGACATAAATTCATAAAGTAGTACATACCAAAACCATCAAAATGGTCAAAATTGACATATAATCCCCTTTTGTACTCTCTCCAAATAATCAACATCAGACTTATTTTTGGGCGTCACAGAAACGCAGTGCTGACGTCACGCCGCCTTTTCACCGGAAACACACTTGCAAGCAGTTGATTTTCTGGATAAACTGAAAAGTGACTGATTGGATAAAAACTGGGTTTAAAGATGAAGAAGGCATCATAGTAGTGGGTAAATTCTGGTTAATGTTCAGCACTAGTAGCTTGCCATTGCAATGACAATTGCATATTGAAGTTGTTGCTTTTGCTGTGTGATGGAATAAAGTAAGGATTTTTTGGGTTATTTGAGAAGAGTGAAGTTGAAGTTGAAGTTGAAGTGTGTAGAAGTGGTTGTTAGTTTGAGAGTACAGTACAACTATCAATTTGAATTGGAAAGATGAAGTCTTCAATCTTTTTTTTTTCTTTTTTTTTCTTTATTCTCTATCATTTGCTTTGCATATTGGCATATTCCATGTGTGATGTATGGATTTGAAAAAAATCAATGTCGATGTGACAGTAGAGTTTAAGAATGAGGCTCGTGTAGTGAGTTCTGCCGTGTGAGATTAAACCACCTGCAATGAGTAGGTGATTCAATATTTCTTCTTATCTTCAAAATTATATTATATAACTCTTAATTGGTTAAGATATAGTAATTATGTCACGATGGTGCTGACCTATGAAATTGCGATGATTAAAAATAATTATATAGTATGTATTTAATTAAAATGTTTAGAAATATTTGATATTATTAATTTATAATTAATAATTAGTCCATACGATTTATTAACTATAAACTATGGTTTGAATTCAAATAATATTCATATATATATTTAATTCATTTGAATAATGATCATAGTTTGAATTTTCACTAATAATTTAATAAATAATAAATAATGTATTCTTTATTATGAAGTAATTTAAGCACATCAATTCATAACTTTTTTTATAATTAAGACCTTAAGGGTATTAAAAGTATTTTAGCATCATCAATTCATTAAGGGGCATATCGATTTTAAGAGGGGGACACCATCTTCCTCCCCCTTCCCTTATATAATAGAGATAACCCCCAATATATACTGCTCTTTTTTTCCATAGCTTTTATTAGTTGTCAAATATTTATACTATATAATTTTGTTTAATTAATTTAAATTGTAGAAATACATTATTTGTTTGTTAGTTATAGATAGATAATGTAGAAATACATATGTATCAAATAAGTTGCTCACAATATCTACCCTTTTGCTTCTATAATTATGGAAAATGCATGCTGATTGTTGTTATAAACTCCCGAAGAGTATTGATGATTAAATTATTGACAACTCAATCTGAAGTTTGAGCATGTACGTGAGAGTTAAATTACTCTTTTGCATTCATTGAAGAATTGTTGTGACAAAATGAAGTGTGTATATATTTAAAGTATGACATTGACATATCTTTGAGATGATAATAATATTCTTATGGCCAGAAGAACCATAAGCAAAATTTGAAATCAATTATCGTACATTAATTCATATTGAGATTGGAAAATAAAATTGATGATATCAAGTGTACCATAAACTGGTTGGATAATATATGATCAATTATAGATCAACGTTTGTGCTCCATAAGGCCTTCAAAGTAGGCATACAATTAATGTCAAGAAATTAGAAGCGAAAGTAATGAATGAAATAGTGGTAAACACTTGTGAATCTCCACAAGTATAAGAAATGAAGACACCTCAAGTTCAAGTGAACCTTTGCAGATTCAAGTCAATTCAGGAGGATCAATTTTCAAATAATGGTATTGCTGCAAATTCGAAGCTACATAGACATTAGATGATCTCAAGTTATGCATTTATCAGGGGGAGAAAATACACATTGTACTCTTTTTCCCTTGATCATGGTCTTGTCCCACACCGGGTTTTTCCAGGCAAGTTTTTTAATAGGCAGCATCCACGCGTATTACGAAAGTGTTGTACTCTTTTTCCTTCATTAGGTTTTTATTCCACAGGGTTTTTCTAGTAAGGTTTTAACGAGGCACGCTTTTCGATAATGGATATCCAAGGGGAGCTGTGTTATGAAATATTAAGTGTGGATGTCCATTGTCTTTTTATTTCCCTAGTCTATCTATGTTCGCATGTATGTAAATTAGAATCATCTTGTAACCTATTGCTTTTCATATGACTAGATTATAATGTTGTAACCTCCCTATCCTTTCATATGCCAGGCTCTTGAATAGCCTTAATATATGTGTATATATATAATGATCACTCTTGAAGGAAAATTAGTATGGAACACAATGATATTCTCCTTCATATTTCTCTTATATTCTTTTAATTTATATTATAGTTGTTATTTTTCTTTTATAAAATTGTTTTTTTAATATGTTTTTAAATTCATAAATATTTTATTATATGTATTTATATCTATCTTATTTTTATAGAAATATTTATTTATCTTTATCTTATTTTTTGTCTTCTATATTATATATATATATATATATATATAATATATATTTTTATATGTATTATATTTTATAATATATATCTATATGTTTTAATAAAATATAAATATCATCTATAAATATAACCTTATAAAGTAAATACTCTATATAATATATTATATAGTACGAGCAAGCAACTATTCACCAACTTAGAAACAAATGTTAATATAGTACAAAACAAAGTCATTGTTCACTTATATATCCAAAAGTTCACTTGCACGAGTACATTGTTTATTTAAATATTCTGAAGTTCACTTATATTAAAAACAATTGTTCAATTATGTACCTCAAAGTAACTTATACGTACGAAGTTATTGTTCACTTATAGATCTAAAAGTTGCTACACGAATTCTTGTTCATTTAAATATTCTCAAGGTTTACTTATATAAACTCGTTGTTCACTAATTATCCTAAAAGTTCACTTATTATGAATTCATTATTCACTTAAATATTCTCAAAGTTCACTCATAGTCATGTTCACTTATATTTTCTTCAAACTTCACTTGAACGATTTAGAATAATACATGTCTTAAAGTAATTCATCTAGAATCGTGTACGTGTATTTCTAATTATTCAACTTATACCCAAAAACGAAATATAAGACATGATCATGCTTTAATAGAATATTTTTATCGTATAAGATATGATCTATACAACAACAACCAAAATAATAAGATAACAAAACTAATATATTATTTGCAAAACTTACTTTTTTTCCGGTGATTGTTCAACAATTTGTGTAGATAAAACAAATCACAATCATGTTTGTTGTTGATCATAACGTCAGACATTATAAATTGCAATCAACAATTACTCCAACCATAAATTAAACCTAAATCTAAAATCTATGTTTTGTTGTTGATGAATAAGAGAAAATTATAAAAGAAGATCGCAAAAAAACAAACGTAATTTGCTGTGAAAAACATAGAAACGTAATTTATTGATCAATCTACCTAATTTGTTGATCAATAACTAATTTTTTCTTTTTCTAAAAAAAAAGATATTTTGGTAAGCTAGAAACGTGGGCACTGAAATAGGAAGTAGTTTTTTTTATTTTTTTTAAAAAACCATGCGTGAGAGATAATAGGGAGGGGAAATAATAAAGTGCCACATAAGCTAGGGGGAAGGGGGTTGTATCTTGCATTGTAGGGGGGTTGCACCTAATAATTTGCCCTTATCACTAGTAGGAAAAAAGTCATTTGCTGCGGTTATTTAGAGCTCGTTTGCTGCGTTTTGAATCGCAGCAAATGAGCCTGAAGCAAATGCTAATAACCGCAGCAAATAAACACATTTGCTGCGGTATTAGCCATAGCCGCCAGCAATAATAAAGCACTGTGCCTACTATTTGCTGCGGTTATGGCTAATAACGCAACAAATAGGTTTTATTTGTTGCGGTTATTAGCCATAACTCAGCAAATAGTCTATATGTTTTTTTTTTAAAAAAAATCAATCTTGTGTGTGTGTATATATATATATATATATATATATATATATATATATATATATATATATTATATATTATATATAATTTATATATATATATATATATTGATTAGGTAAATAATTACAGTATATTACAATTAAATATTACATAAGAAATTAAAACCGCTAATTACATGAAAACTAAAAATACAACAGCCTTTGATCTGTTACCCTTTGACTACCTTCAAATCTTCAATTAGTGGAATGCCAAGATAATTGCTTCTTCAAATCTCCTCACTGAGGTTGAAATCTTGAAATAATTCTTTTCCCAACCTCAATATGACTGGAATGCCAAGATCAAGTGCTCTACTGATACAAAATCATCGCCATTTTCTTTCTTGTGTTTCCTGACTCTGCCAATATATGAACTGCTGATCTACATCCTCAAAACAAATTCTGATGTTTCCTTTGTGATCATATATAATCCCAATTACCAGGACACCAGGTATTAAAAAACCTTACAAGGTGAAAAATCAAATTACTTTACAAGTTTGCCTCCAGTTAAAGCATTACCACGTTGTTGTCTCTACATACCAGCAGCCCCTGAAACAACAGACAACAGCACGAGAGCGAGTGAAATTTCATTATCAAAGAATAGAACAAGTTATGGAGCAGCAACGCCATGAATCCATGATGCCAGCCAAATAATGTAGTCACTAGGAATAAAAAAAAAATTGTAGTTCTATTAGAACTCCATAGAAAATAAACCAATTTCTGATCAGAACTTTGTTTGAGTTTGTGTGTGTATTGTAACAAAGTTCATCAACATTATTTCATGGTGGTTTTAGATACCCTTGGCCTCATCATGATTGATGGGTATCCATAATCACTCTAGTGTATTGCTATTTCAAACCGTTGGACAATGTTTCCATTGTCCAATGCATTCAATCAAGACTTCAAGCATGCCAAGAAGCCATGATAATTTCATGCATTTCCAGTGGTCATTGGAATCTCGTTAGTAAGCTTTCTCATGTACATCTTCAAACACATCTATAATAACACGACAAAATTTAAATAAATGCTCCATGGTTTGTACTTTTACCAATTTTATGTATTCATCTACAGCATCAGTCGGACTACCATATGGCATATGCCAAGATACGAATAGTAAGCGGTACATTTTTGTAAGTGGGATAATCCCAATCTGTAGCAGCATCACTCTTTGTTGAAATAATTATCCGTCCGTAATGAAATAAAAGCAACAATTGATTTTTCACGTATTTTAGCAAGAAATTTAAACATGTAAACGAGCAAATAGTCAAATAATTTTAACACAATGAAAAGTAGGATATAAGTTTATTGTGTTAAATTATTTTGATTAATATGCTCGTTACTTTGTTAAATTTCTTTTCTCAAAATGCGTGAACAATCAATTATTGCTTTTATTTCATTACGAAAGGATAGAATGCTTGCCAAGTTCCTCCACAATGTGAACGAACAATTCCCTCCTCGTTCAGAAACTTCTTTCAAAACAAATGGTCTGGATACAAGGTCATAAGAGAAGTAATCTAAGTAAAGACGTTTTGCACCACCTCACGATCACGAAGGCACAATTGTTCTGCATATGATTCATTAAAGAATTCATCAATCCAATATTGCTTCCAATCAATTTTATTGGGTAGGGAGAAGTATATGACATTTACAGTAAATTAGAATGAATTAGAGTTCCTTTTTGTTTTGGTTTATGTCAAACAGAGTAATATGCAAAGAGTTTGTTGAACAATACTTTTACAAGAAGTTTGTACTTTTTAAAGGCTACTTCATAACGACTTAGTATACATATATGGGTTGTTAGAAATTGTGAGAAATTTACTTGTTGATTAGTAGCAACAACAAGATCAAGTATACTAGATTAGAAGAAAGTAGTAAGAGAAGATAGAGAGGGGAGTATAAGAGGATTTTTATTACTTGTGTTATGGTGCATACAAGGTTCTAAACAATCATATTTATAGGCAAAGATGATAGGTTATAGTCACATGTTTTACTATTGATTTATACTAAAATATAATTATTCACCTTAGTAAATTACATAAATAATTTTCACACATTATTGGTGATTCTCAACGTTCCCCTTGAATAATTATTCCATTATCATCCAGGTTAAGTTTCCTCGTTAAAAACCTCGCTAGGAAAACCTAATGGGAAAAACCATAAGCTAAGGAAAAAAAGAGTACAACTTACATCACATAATATGACTTTTGTACTGCCTCGTTAAAAAACCTTTCTAAGGAGAAACCTATGGGATAAAAACCTGATCAAAGGGAAAAGGAGTGAGTAAGTTAAATACTCCCCTTGAATTCAACATAATTCATGAAGGTGACGCATGTCGATGTTGCACCAATGCCTCAAATTTCTTCATGGAAATGAATTTGGTGAATAAGATCGGCCATATTATCACATGACTTTTCTAGACCTCAATCTTTTCTTCCTTTGTAGGTCATGAGTGTGAAAAAGTTTGGGTAATTAATGTGTTTTGTCTTGTCTCCTTTAATATACCATTTACTTGAGTAATGCAAGCTGAATATAATTCGAAGATCAAGGTTGGATTTCTGTAAATGTTCTCATTTCTCACGCTCCTTGGATATGGCTAATCATAGTCCTAAGCCATACACACTCATGTCTACTTGATACAAGGCAATTAATTCGGCATGATTTGATGATGATGTGGATGTTAGTGTCTGCTTTGCGGACTTCCATGATATTGCAGTTCCCTACATAGGTGAAACGCATCTTTTGAGATTGCATTTTAAGGGTAGATAGGTATCCAGTGTCTGCAATAGCTAATAAGGGTAGCAATTGATTTTGTTTGGTAGAATAAACCAAATCATTCCTTTGAGGTAATGAAGCAAGTGTCTTACACCTTTCTTAATGCTCTTGTGGGTGAATTGATGTACCTGGCTAACAAGTTTATTGAGAATGCTATATCAGGTCGAGTATTATTGCCAAATATATCAATGTGCCAATGGCACTTAAGTATGGGAATTCAGAACCAAAGACTTCTTCATCTCCTCAGGGTCGGAATGGATCATCAATTCACATTTAATGATCGAACTATCATTGGGGAACTTATGGGATGTTCTTTGTCCATGTAGAATCGTGTTTAAACCTCCTTTGTGTAATTTTATATGGACAAAAATTCCATTTTTCAAATGCTCAATTCGAAGACCAGACAAAAAAATTTCTTTCCAAGAATTTCATTTCAAATTCCTTCATCAAATTTTTGAAGTTATTTCAAGTTCTCTTGGTGTCCCAATGATATTAAGGTCATCAACGAAACTGCAATGATTGCAAACCCCGATTAGGAATTTTTAATGAATACACAAGAGGTGACTTGGTCGTTTTTGAAACCTTGTTTAAGAGATAATCACTTATCGGTTATACCACATCCGCTCAGATTGTTTTAAACCATAAAGTGATTTTTTCAAGTTTATTGACAAACATTTATCTAGGCTCGTGGTTTACTGGCAACTTTAATCATTAGGAACTTTCATGTAAATAATCTATATCAAGTGACCTATTACAAATATGCAGTTACACATCCATCAGAGCATTTTTAGCTCTTTTGTAACTGTCAAGCTGACCATATATCTTAATGTAGTTGCATCAACTACTGGGGAATATGTTTCATCATAATCAATCCCCGACATTTGTGAAACCCTTATTCCACGAGACTTGCCTTATACCTGGTAATCTCATTATTTCATTCCTTTTCTCACAAACACCCATTTATTTCCGATAGGTTTTACACCTATTGGGGTGTCGGTTATGCTTCAAATACATCTCTCTTTTTCTAGAGATTTAACTTTGCTTGGATTGCATCTTTCCATTGGTCAAAATTTTCTTTGATGATAATCATCAACTGTCCTTGGTACGACATCATCTTTAATTATCTTATTCTATGTCGATCGCCATGGAGTATGCAAAGGTTTCATCAATGACAATAGTTTTCTATTCCATTGTATTCTTGAATAGTCAAAATTTATTGATGTCTCACTATTTTCAATGCCTTCTCATCCTTTGGGAATCATCATCTTATTTCCTTCTTCATTTTTCTTTTTCAGATTATCAATTGGAGTCGTGGAATTGGTTCCACTAGTTGTCTCATCTTGCTTTATAATTTTCGTTGGTGTAATCTTAACCAAGTGTCTCCACGCTTTCTGCGAGCATTTCATTTCACAAGCCTTTCATAATTAGGTATATCAATACGTATAGGAGCATTTCAGCTGGTATGTGTGATTTTGTTACTTTCTTAGTAATTGTGAATGCATCAGGCAATTGATTTGCAATACTTTGTAAGTGAATAATTTCTTCACTTCTTGCTCACAGAACTTTGACCTTAGATCCAACATCGACAATTTATTGCATTCCATGTAATTTCATTTCTTTCTTCTTAAGTGGGTCCACTTTCTCTCCCCTAAAGGTGGGAATATTGTTTCATTAAAATGACAGTAAGCAAATCGAGCCGTGAACAAGTCACCAGTCATTGGTCAAGATAGTTAATGATTGATGGTGATTCAAACTCAACATATATCTCAACATTCTTTGTGGACCCATCTTAGTTCATTAAGGAGGGGCAATTGGTACATACACTGCACAATCCAAAAATTTTCAAATGAGAGATATTTGGCTTTTGACCAGAAACTAATTGTACAGTGAAAATTTATGACAAGCAGTAGGTCTGACTCAATTAAGGATGATGCGTGTATTATGGCATATTCCCCATGCTAATGATATAAACTTGACCTCATTAATAGTGGTTTTTCTATCAGTTGGAGTCATTTGATTAATGATTCTGTTAGACGAAATTTTGTGTGTTAAGCAGATGAGCAATTGGATGTTCAACAACAATTCCAATGACATACAATAGTTCATCAAAAGATTTAGATGTAATTCTCTAGCATTATCCATTCTTATTTCTTTATTGTATATCTGGGAATTTAGTTCTTAAGTCTAATGATTTGAGCAAGTAATTTGCAAATGCAACATTTCTAGTTGGCAAGAGACTTACATGTGACCACTGTGTTGAGGCGTCAATTAATACCATTAAATAACGAATGGTCCGCGATGTAGGTGATTGGTCCACAAATATTCCTTGAATCCTTTACAGAAAGTAGGACTTCAGTAGCAATTTGGTTATTGATGGTCTATTATTAACTGGGCAAGAGAACATGTAGAGTAGGTAATTCATTTGCTCGAAGGATTTTATATTCTTTATTTTATGTCTATTTGAATTTTCAATTATCGTATGCATCATTCAAGTGCCAGGGTGGCAAGTCGATCATGGCATAAATTTAGTGTACCTTTGTCATCTAACTTCTAGTTAGATGTCACATTTATTTCAATTGGATGTATTTTCACACATTACAATCCACTAGAATATGATGGAAAATTTTCATGTATTTGTTTTTTGTAATGCCTTTTTGAAGTGAGACAATAAATTTTCTTTGATTTATAGTTATTGTCTCTAGATGTAACCATTTTTACGTACATATTTAAAGCTTATGAGACTCCTTGAGATTTACTCGAATATAATGCGTCTTAGATTACAACTTTGTTCCATTTGGAAAGAATTGAATACAGCCTTCCAGATCCTTCAATAATTTTGCTACTCCAGATATTGTGTTAAATTTGCTCAAACATTCTTATTTTGAAAAATACTCTTTTATTTTTTAAAATAGTGTGTTGTTGTTCCACTATCGAGAAGACATTGATGATTTTGCATCCATCTCCAAAATAATTCATATCTTCATAAATAAATAAAGAGGAAACTAGTTATTAAGCAAAACACACCATATTATTTACTAATACAAGATACATTATTGGGAAAAAAGTACAATACAAGCATAAACAACATATATTAATTATACATCATAAGATAGACATCGACATTAATTATACATCATATCACATATTTATATATTACTGCATTCTCTAATAAACAAGTTTCATTTTCAGTTCATCATCAAACAAAATCAGAAACATCAAGATTACTGTTCATTTTCAATTTATATATTACTGCATTCTCTTTATATATACTGCATTCTCCATTTGTTGGTGTCCATAATCTATCATTCAAGCTATCCTATAACTGTTGAGATCATCCACAAACAAATATTCAAAATTTAAGCTTTCATGCAAGTGGTTCTTAAGTAACACCAAAGCTTTTGCCTTTTCTTGGTCTGAGGGATGATATCTCCAAGAATATTAGAATCATGAATTGTATGCTCCAGAACTTGTGCTTTTAAATGCATCTGCATCTCCCTCCATTGAAGGTAACTTCCTCCCGACAAGTCCAAAGGATCGAATTGCTTTTTGATTATATCTCACATATTAACTACAATTATAATTCAATTTATTTTATTAGTATTATGATAATACATCCTTATAAATTATAGATATTATCAATCTCCCCCATTTTATTATCAAGAGCATAAACAAACTAAATAAAAGGGGAAAAGGGGAGATTTAATCATACAAAAACATAATACAAATATTATTGATATATATAATATTAATACATCATATGACATACAAAATGCACATTTCACATTAATTAACTAAAAGAAAGAAACATGTGCATATTCCAATAAAGTAAGATTAACATCTACTTATTTAATTATAATTAAAACATGATGACAACTAGTAATACAATAATGCGACTATTAAAAATATAAGTAGAACTCTAATTCCCTTAGATTTTCTTCAAAAGATGGCGAGGAGATGAGTATGGTGGTTGTTGGTGGAAGCCATGGTGGTCGAAAAAAATAAAAATTTATGGATGAGAATGAATATGAGTTAGTGGAGAGTAAATTGAGGATAAGGTGTGAATGTAAGTATTGGTACTATGTAGAAATAAGTAAGCTTGAACTGTCAAAATATTATATTGCAGTCAATAATTGTTGTAACTGGCTTTTAAAATCGGATGGTAAAGAAAGCCTTATAAGTTTTAATGTTTCAAATAATATACACTGGAAATGAAGCCTCGTTGGTCGAACAATCTCTGATCGGTAAAAAAAGATTGGGTTCGAAGAAAAAAAATTGATGTTCGACTATAGATAGATATATCTATTTTTCTTTTTTCATTTTTATTATTGTTTATTTACTTAAATTTTAGTCTCGGTGTAAAATGAAGAAGTTATCAACAGTACGTGCAATTTCAAATGAAAAATTACAATAACATAATACAATTTTATAATTGTCGTTTTCAGAAGAAGAACAACACTGTAGTATTAATAAAAGTACTAGAAAATAAGTAAACAAAGTAATATGAAGATCTCTCTCTTA
>SNQN01002718.1:0-14277 GCA_008642245.1 Bassia scoparia | reverse complement strand
AGATCCTCTTAGGGGCACCAAGCAACATGCCAATGTATCCATGATTGAAGGGGGAGATAGCTTTTTCGATCCAACCGCTCTCATTGCACCAATGAGACAACCATTCCCATAATTGGTCATACCACATCTCTTCCATCAAGTCAATGGCATATGGGATAGTGATGATGAAGATGTCTACATAGGCGAAGGCGTCCAAACCACTTTCAACATTGCCGTCTAGGAAGAAAATACGGTCTTTAAAGCTCTTTATGGTCCAGCACCTCCTCCTAAGTCTGAAGAAGTGCAAGTCCTCACTAGGTCAGGGCGCCTCAACGTGATTCCAAATCGACCAAATGCTCAAGTCACTTCGCCTTCACCACCTTCTCCATAAGAGGAGGACCTCATCATGAAGCAATTAAAGAATGTAAAGGCAGACGTGAACATATGGCAACTCATAGTGGCTTCCAAGAGCCATCGTGACACACTCCTTAAGGCACTCACCCAAATGAACGTGCCTAATAACACTACTTCTGAAGCAATGGTGGGTTTGGTCATGCAAGATTCTTACACCCCTTCCATCACCTTTACAGATGAGGATCTTTTGATGGCGGGCAATGATCATGTCAAAGCTCTCTATGTTAATGTCGTTTGCATCAATCTCAACGAGCCTATGACGCTAATTGACAATGGCTCTGCAATCAACGTCTGTCCTTTGAGGACCGCACAGAAGCCTGACGTCTCTCAAAGCGAAATGCAACCTCACAACCTGTCCATCCGTGCTTACGRCAATAGCAAGAGGGACACTCTAGGAATGGTATGGCTCAATGTCGCTACATGTCCAGTCGAAAGAAGAGTTCAGTTTCACGTAATCGACATCAAGCTAACTTTCAACTTGTTGCTAGGACGACCGTGGCTTCATGAGCTTGGATCCGTCCCTTCCACACTCCACCAAAAGGTAAAATTCATTTTATAAGGTAAGCCCATCACCGTTATAAAATCTCCTATGAGAATCGAAGCAATTGAGCAACCCATAATCCACGTCGAACATGATGAGAATGATGAGGATTTGCCGGGTTTTACCGTAGTAGTCCTGGAAGAAGACAAAGTTCCATTTGACTTCCATCCACACTCCAACCTCGTGGTTAATGCACTTCTACGAGAAAAGGGGCACTTCCCAAGAATGACACTAGGACTATGCAAAGCCAAAGCAACTCCTTTCCACGAGCCCATATCGAAGAATGACCAGTTTAGCTTAGGATATGTTCCTTCATCTAAGGAGCGCTTGGATTTTGTGAGCAACAAGACTTCCAAGAAGAGGGACGGATGCAACATAATTCTTGGCTCATATCCTTTTTCTCTTAATGGGCAGTTCATCAAAGAAGGGGATGAGTTTCCATACTAGGAGTTCCCAGAACACTTTACAGGAATGGATGGCAACAGATATCCTGGCCTTGAGATCTTCAGCAACTGTAACTTTGTAGACAGGGATTCTGTCCCCACAAACAAGGCATCTGCCCTATTTGGTTAAAAACACTTTATTAGGAATGGATGGTCTTGAAGCATAAGGTTTGGGGCTCCTATTTGGTTAAGAGACCTCTCCTCCTAGAGAACAAGAGGTCTTCATAGCAATAACCAACGAAGCATTTAACCCCACTACTCTCATCACACCAATTGAGCACTTAGTTCATGGTTGGCGGAAAACCGTGAAGTTAACTATTTCAGGCGGCAAGGTCATCAAGTGCACCATAGGCGTAGGACCAATATTCGAGGATTYTGAATCCGAGACTGAGTTTGAGTCTAGGGTCGTAGAAGCTAGGATAGCTAGTTCTAGGGAGTGTCCTCCTGAGTTTGTTATGGAGCCTAGTATCCCCCTTTCCCTTGTCAATAAAGTCTCTTCGGAGACTAACTATTAAATTAATCTTCAAGTTTAATAAATGCTCCTTCTATTACTCCTTACCTTCTACAGATTCTTTAATTCAAACTCATAACAAACAAAATATAAGATTAATAAAGCATGGAATAGCATGAAAAGAAATCTTACATCATCGAAAAAAGAAAGGTAGACATTCCGCATAAGCGCGCGGAGCGAGCAACACTGAGTCGCTAGAAAGGATAAACTACGGTTGCAAACATTAAGGGAGTCGGAGATTTTTGCTTTGTCCTATGAAAGAATTCCAAGATATCAAACATCCAATAGAGAATTCGCGCTCAAGAGGAGCTAAGCAGTAAAAACGGCTCAATGCATGAAATGATTTCTTACATTCCGCTTGATATCATCAAAACAATATAAACCTTATAACCACGAGAATGCGATATCAATACAACTAGACGCCAATTGATGTCAACACTCGTGTGGAAATCGAAGTCTAGTTCCAGTCACAACGGATATTTGTCTAGTCCTCGTGGGTTTTCTTTTATTGCGCAATCATTACGGACTCTTTGCCTTAATGTAAAGATAAGGTATATGGTGATCCTCACTCATCAATCAATTTCACGAATCGAAGGTATAAAGTGAAAGCTTTGCTTTAATTATATCCTACCCGAAAGATTGCATAAAAACATAAGACAAGATACATTATCTCGACGCGCAGACAATCAATCGCGATCACTGCAAAGCACTCATATATAATTCTATTCGGTGGCTCAAATGCCCTTAGTCCATTTAACTTAGTGCAAAAACGTCATATGTATACACTGAGAAAGATGAGGTGCCAACCTGTAAAAGCCATAGTAAAAACCAAACAAAAAAAAAAAAAAAAAAAAAAAAAAATGAATGAAGAGTTAATCCGTGCAACAGAAAAAGCGCAAAAGCTCTAAGACGGCGCGTCACTTTTCGCTTATAGTGAACTCTATGTACATCTATTAAAATCCGTTTTTCCGCACATTTGGTATAATGTACCACAAGCATCGAATATCTTGACACTATTAAATAGGTGTGGAAATTTTAGACGTTTTTTTGCGTCATGATACGTGACTATTTGTTGGGAACAAATTTAGACTCTTTAGAGCGTGAAACTGACACATATAGTAATGTTTTGACATCACGACACTTAATTTGTGATGCCAATTTTTTGTGTGTTGTTTTAAATTGGAACTTAAACTTATTAGTGTACTGATTTGTAAAATTCACAGTATAAAAATTTAAGAGAATTCATATCATTTTTCATTAATTTCATACCTAACTTGCTAATTGTATTTCTTACTATCTATATACTGATACTACATTAAGATATATATATATATAATATACTATATAGAGATAATTAATAATATAGAAGATTATATATAGATAATTGAATTCCTTTGTGATTTTTTACCACTATTAGTTGTTAACTTCACATATACATACCATATAGCAATAAAAACCAAATATACACAATATCCAATAGCTGTTCATAATATTGGTAGGGCTTCGCACGCTTAGAGGGCGTGACTTCTAGCTCAGTGTCATGGATTGAGCATGGAATGCGTCTTGAACTGATTTGGGGTTCGACGATAGGATCGCCACAGTCTATAGTTCCAACAGACAGCGCCGAAACATTGGGCAATTAATCCAATCCAAAAGTCTAGTCGAGTTCGGAATGGACGTCAGATTGAACCATCCTCCTGTCGCTCATCGTATAATTGTAGTCCATAATATTAAAATTAGATTAAAAAGCTATTGAAATTGAACATTAAAACCACTAATATAGTAATTTCTATTATGTACTTAGCAGATTCTAGCAATGGAAAGGCAATCACTTGTTATATAGTCAATGTTAAGTAGGTTTAGAAAACAGATCGCCCATTGATTTGACTTTAATCTGAAACGCGATTAAATGTCAGTCTCTCGTTAAGAATATATCATAGTTTATTGAATATATATATAAAAACGAATGAAAAACAAGGTAGTAAGGATAATAATCGTTACCTTGTCCACTTATCACTGCAAACAATAAATGTTAGAAAAAAACTAAAGGAGTCGCTTATCGTGAATTGCTAATATGAAAAACAAACAGTTAGCTAATTAGAAATAATGTTAACAAATTGAAAAACCTATATGAACCATAAAAACTTAAAAAACTACATATTATAAAGCATAACAGTTGACTTTCTACATTGATTACATTGAATAAAACTCAAATAAATGGTTATCAAAATATTAAGAACAAAAGAATTGAAAGAGCGACAGAAAAGTTTTTGGTGAAGTATCTCCAGATTTAAGCTTATTGATCCTTGTGATTTTGAAGAATGATGCTGTAATGAAACAGAAGTGTTGTGAGTGTTTAGAGAGAAGAAAATTAAAAGCTGTTGAACGTGTATTAGAACGTGATTAGTGGTGTCCGATTACAAGGCGACAAGTAAATTATAGCAAGGCAAAAGAGCGTCAACCCTAGCGTATTAAGTAACTGGGATGAGCAGATTAAAGCTCATGGGCGACGATATATACAATCATGCCGTATATCGCAGTCATTTCAAGATTTTTGGCAATTCGTAGTCCATTGTTGAACACGTATACCGCTGGATAAGTGGAAAAGAATATACCACTACACAGTTGAAGCGTTGTACGCACATTGACTATAAAGCATACAAAATAAGATTATACAAAGTAATATATATTAAAAACTCAAAATAAATTGATACGATTCCCGTTATAATTCTGATTTCTTGATTGAACGCACTCAGAACCTTGCCTCCAAGCAAGATTTCATAATAATATTTAGATATTTCCCGTATCCGGAGTATTAGTTAATTTACCCGTATTTTCAAGATATATTAACAATCGAAAAATTCATAGGAACAATACATAGAAAACTCAGCGAAAATAATTTAAATATTGACGGATTCAGAAAAATGTAAAAAAAAAAGCCATGATGAAAACAAAAAGAATGAGATCGCCAAGTAAACGGTTATGAAATTGAAAACCTTTAAGTGTATCGAAAAAACCGAAAGAATAATATGTTTGCCTTTTAAGTGAACTTTGCTCACTAGTCGAGCCCTCACGTATTTCAACTTCGTGAGTAAGCATCTTTTCCGAGTCAAACAACGATGAGAACGTATATTTCAAACTGGATTCCGGGACCAATTTCAGTGTCTACAGAAGAGCCCAATTTACTGAGTCTGAAGAGAAGAAAGTTCTAAGACAAAGACAAAGTATCGATATTCGGACGAGAGAAATCAAGACTCTGCGACCTATACCCTTTTCGCGCAGTGAAACAAAGTAATTTTCTGTAAAATGTCATGCGTAATTGCTTGCATTTCTGAATCCTTGAGCGGATCATTACACAGTTGTGAATGGAGAAAAGGCCAAGAGCATGCTTTCCGCAAATAATGACTTGAAAATAGCCGCAACATACGATAAGAATAAAATGGTGGACATATGATATTTACGTGAGAAGAAATATTGCAATAAGCTAATAGTATGACATGTAAATGTACTTATGAGATAATCAAGAGAGAGGGCAGAGTCAAAATCTTATGAAAATTAGAATGTTGCTAGCTGAGTTTAGAAAAATAATGAGAGACAATAAGAACTGAAAAGGTCTTGCTCAGGTCTGGTTTTAGACAGTCTGAGGAGTATGAAAGGCTATGTCAGATGATCTAGACATGAATTGAGAGTGTCGTGCCTAGTGTCGTGAATCTAACATGATTCAGAAGAAGTATTGAAGGATTTGTCTAAGTCTGGATTTAGCACATAGTTTGAGAGAGTCATTAAATGGCTTTATAGGTCTGGTTAACAAGACATGGTATTGAGAGAAGTCTTGAAAGTGCTTGTATAGTTGTTCAAGAATGAATTTGAGGAGCTTTGAAATTTGGGCCTGTTAGTTGTCTAAATGTTGAAAGGATGTATAGGTTGATTCTAGACATGATTTGAAAGTGACTTGTCTAGGTCTGATATAACATGATTTGAAGTGCTTTAGTCATGATTCTAGACGTGATTGAATGTGTTTGTCTAAGGTCTATTAGACAAAATTTGAAAGTCTGTCTGTCTGATTCTAACATATTGGAAAGTGTTTTAGGTCGATCTAGAAAATGTAATTGAATGAGCCTTTAAATTTAAGGTCTATCTATTCGAGTTCTAAGACTTGATTTGAAATGTAATACTGAAATAAGAAGTTATGAATGAGAACCTTGAAAGAGTCTTGTCTGGCTGTCAACTAATAAAGTTTAATCTAGTACCAAGTGCATGTGAGTGATTATTTGAAAGATTGACTGAGAAGTGAATTGACATAATGAAAACATTGACGAACATCACTTTAGATTGGAAAAAGGTCAATGTTTTCAGGATTTCATTGATAGAAAGATAACACTAAAGGGCTTAGGAGACAAGAAAGCCCAACTGGAATTAGGAGCCAAACAACGAGACCCCTCCAGCGAGACTTGAGACATGTGGTTTGTTAAAGTCACATGTGGAAGTGAGATGTATGGATGAGTTCCCCTAAGATGTATGACGGTCAGGTGGCTTTACTCTTTGGATTAGAGATCACTGGTCATTGAGACCAAAGAAATAGCTGTCTGTTCGAGAAAAATAAAAAGGGTCAAATGGAATAGGTCAAGATTGCTAACGCAGGAATTGTAATAGATTTGTATCAAAAAAGATCTATATAGTTATAAAATGGCAAACATATCGAATCTTAGCATAACTCAAGCTAGAAGAATTATGTATAAATGCTGATTGCGGTGAACTCGAGAAACGACTTCCTAAGTTCTAAGAACAAGCCAAGATTCTGATAGTATTTGACAATGCTAGATGATAAGGATTTGGTCTATGTAAATCATGAAGGATACTGTGGTTGAAGGTAGAAAAATGCTGATGATAGGAAGATGCCCAACTTGCCATTGTGTTTATAGCCTTTGCTTATTTGTTTAATTGGGGACTTTGAATTCTGGATAATTGGATTATGAAATTGATTTGAGTATTGTGGTGACTGCAATTGAACTGATATTTGTTTTCCTTTGCCACATTTATCTCTATTATACTTTTCTATATTTGCAGTGTCTTTTCTACGCATACGTTAGTTAGGTAGACTGTGGTAGAAAAAAGATACACCAAAATGAATGTTTGAGGCTCAAAAGGTTGCAAGTATTGAATTTGAGATAAAAGGATGAAGGAGGTTTTTGGAGCTGTAGAAAGCAGGCTCTCTGGGCATTGTTATAAATAATAAGAGTAGCATAGATTAAACCCAATGGGCAAATGATGTTAGACTCTGCATAGAATTAGACAAATAATATTTCGCCAACAACATTATTTTATGATGAAAGAAACTTGAACATACATGCTAGTTTCAAAAGACCTAGCACCAAATAACAGAATGAAACGATATAAATGAAGACTACAGGACGTGACTCAATCATAAGAAGGCCGCATTGATAAATTAACAGCTGCGTGATCATGTTCAAGTGGGTATTTGGAATGTATCTTAAATACAAACTCGCCTAGAAATAGGATCGAGCGACATACTTCACATTATGAATCTGTGCTATACAAACAATATAACCAAGTGATCGTGAACCCTCTGGATGGAAGGCACTTACAAAGCATATTAGCACATTTAGGCATATTCAAGATATTTATATTACTGAAGGAAGGGGTCTGGAGTGGGTCATAGGACAGAAGTGAGACCGAACTTAGAATTTAGAACTTATGCACTTCTAATCTATGAAGCGTTGCCATCCAATTTACTTCATTACAATTGTGAAGAGAATAGTTCCTTAGGTGTGGTCCTCACGAAGGCCTTTTACAAGGCCGTGAAGGTGGAAGGATATTGCAATTGTAAAGCATGATGGCTTATTATCATAGATGTTTAAGAAAATATGGAGAAGCACATTTCTTGTAAAGTCCCCACCGTACTACTTAGAGCTTTGAGCATTAACATGCATTTCTTTAAAATATCGATGCCACTTAGAGAAGCGAAGTAGATGATATCTGGGTTGAAAATATAGTGCTCCGAAACTATGGCAACGTTCTCTTGATTGAGATAAAGTGTACTTGATCTTACCTCTATTCGGTTTTCGATTGGCAATTAGACGCATTTCTCCTACCTATAGAGAAGTATACAATAATGTCTACTCACATTGCTTGGTGCCTCGATATTCAGAAGACAACAGGAACGGGAATGTACTTTCAGTTTTCTTTCGGGAGAAGGATGCGTAGGTATGCAGTCGAGTGTTGGCGCAGAGGTCTGCATGTATACTGCTGTTACGATGTTTTGATATATTTCCAATACAATGATTGCTGTGATTTCAGTGCTTGACCCTGTAGAGATGTATTGTGAGAAGAGATATGTGAGAATGAATAGCTCGTCATCTCCGATAGGAGACGATTGAGATTGTGATAATAATGCGGAGTGGGGCGACTAGATTCTTCCAGTTCCTGAACATGGCAAGATACATTAGACAATTTCCCTGAGGAGAGGGGACCATTATTGCGAGAATGCAGGATGAGCCGTTGACTGACTTGGACTATGTAGGTGTAGCAGTGGGTCTGATGAGGATGTGTCCAATTATTTTTCCGTCGTCAGTCTTGTGAGGATTGGTTCTAGTCTAGACACGTCTTCGTCATTCCCTCTAGAAACTCGTAAGGTATTATTTCTGGGTCTTCACGAAAACTTATTAATCTATACCCCCCAATAGCTTTTGTCTTTGGAGTCTTATCAGGGAGCAATATCATTACCATGCTTACAGAGAATAGCGATTGATTTCATATCTGTTTGTATTCTGATGAGCATGTTTGAATATATTGAATCGTGTCTTTGGTGCATATAATACCAGCTTGGTCAGACGGTCGTTCTGCTTTATCGTACCCTTCTAGCCTCAAAAGACAGCTCAAGATCATGATACACTATGTGAATCAAGAAAATCTAACACTTTAGAAAACAGAAACAAAAGAATTTAGGTGTACTTGAAAATCTAGAAAAACCTAACTCGTCATTCTTGGACGCTTTAACGGACTACTTGTAAGGAATGATCAGAAATAAACTTGGCTAACTAAATATGATTAAGTGAGTAGACTCGAGATAGAGATCAAACAATAAATGGCTATTTCATAATTAAGGAACTCTCTTATAGACTACGACCCTGCAAATTTAGAATCGTAAACCTGAGAAGAGCCGAGTCTATGACTGATAGCGAGTTCCAGTTTTAACGTTTCTTAGATTCATGAATTAGGAGTGAACATAAATTCAGATTTAGCATTATCATGGTGAGAAATATCGCATGAACCTCAATTCAGTACTTTCTCAGTTTGTTTTGAATTGCATTTGAATCCTAAGTTCAGATTTCAAGAATCAGAACCAACAAGCTGGAATCTGAAGTCGAATATTCAAGTACTCATTTGATGGAAAATCTTCCAGAACTACAGCTCTAGATATCTGTGAAATGGCAGTATGATAAAGTGATTTAGAAATAGCAAATATGGAAAAATATAAAAAATTACATGTATGAGAAAACATAGAACATATAACTTATTCCGTGCTCAGAATTGAGGGGGACTGAAATCAAGAGTAACATAAACAACACCATTGATGAGCAGAGCAGAAGAAAAACCATAAATTAAAGCCGAACAATAATAGGCATAAGAGATCTAAGATGAAATAAGTTAGTAAATAGGTGTTGACAATAAGTCTGTAATTGATAATAAAGCCAATACAAAATGTCCTCAAGAGTACAAAGCCAGGCGTATTAACAATATTACAAACCAAATATGTTGATATCAGATTCATGGCCGAAGATAACCAACTATAATATACGCACATCGGATATCACGAGCATAGCGCGGCCATGGCGATGATACAGCTATCAACAAAATTAGCCAATCTATATCAATTAGAAGCACTTGTACCAAGATAAATCCTTAATGACAGACGATAGAACAGCCGCTGATTGAGATCAAAGTGCGTAGTAACTCTTGTCAAAATAAAAACTCAAGAACAAGGGTTCAAGCAATAATCATATACCTTATCGTAATAAAGAGTACGAGAATTATCACGATACTGTACACGATCCTTACACATAATACAGTTGATACATCCCTCAGTAGAAAAGAGTTCGCCACACCTTCCGACTACAGGCAAACTGTCAGCAGATGATTCTTGCCAGCCTTAGCGGGGTGAGCTCATACACTTAAGTGTAATGGAGTTGAGCAATGGAATCCTCCTCGTTAAGGAACGAGAATGGGCTGTCGATACTACTCGCGAGTGGTTCGGATGACATTGAGGGATCAGCATACATTTCAATCATTACGGCCGTTCCTATATATGCATGATTTTCAACTTGCCTACATAATCCCCTAACGCTTCCTCACATCCTTCCAGTCTGGACACATAACCTCACTGATAGCACCATTGAAACACCAACATATTACCAACCCTCCAATGATGATCAACATCCATAATTGACTTCCACCACAAACGTCTCATACCATCAATGATATTTTAATTTCCAGTACGATCAACGGCGTTTCGGTGAGACTATCTGTACGAATTGGTCACCAGATTTGTAACCCTCAATTGACGCTCACACTGTCAATCCAAAATAAAGCCACCTGATACGGCTCTGCGGTCCGGGAACATCTATATGGAACTCAATCCATAATAGTCATTACCATAATCAACTAACTGCGAGTACCCTATGTTGAAACAAAAAGCCTCATTTGAATGTGAACTTGAAACACCACTAATTACTAGGCTGACTTTTTTGTTTTTTTCTATTTATGTAGCAAGATCTTTGCTACTACAATAGATGAGGCTGGACGGGCTCTGTTCATCATGAATTGCTTAGATCACAATTATGTTAATTAAGCACTAAGACTAGATAAGAGGGGCCTACCTCATCTCGTCTAAGCGCAGTATATCACCGTTCTGCCACAAGAATAAAATAAACAATGAAGTGACACAACTCCAATATCCACAGATCGAAATCACAGAGTAACCCACCTACTAAATATAGAAAACAGTTTTTGCTTACAGTAATATATAATGGACAACTGCTGTTGATATCGTCCCATAATATAACAAGCGTCGACATAGGAAACAAAGAGGTCATGTAGTTCTAAATAATTGCTAAATTGCCTTGTTCCAATGTCACTCACATTTTCACTGCAATCAATCAAATCTGTCATAGATACTAAATAACTATCTCACAAAGGAACGTTGCTTTCGATATGATTGCTAATCCGCAGCAAACATAGCGTAGCTTATAGGTATTGATCATGAATCACTTATGATATCAAACATACAAAGAAAACCAAGAGATCCTAGAAGACAACTCTGATAATTCAGAAAGCCTCATATTATTCACATGTATCAAACATTACACAATCGAGACCTTTTCATAAACAATTGCTTACTTACATGAGAATTAAGAATCAAAAAATAAATGTTAACATAAAATTTAAAGAGCTACATAAAGGTAATTGAGAAATAAGAGTGAAAGAACATCGGTTATCTAGGGAATACAGAGAGTAATCTAAGATCTAGATCTTAACTAACCTTACATCGGTTTCAAATCATGTCTAGAATCAGACATAACAGTCACGTTGTTGATCGATAATCGAATATGGAGCATCAAATGCACTGAAGTAGACAAGACATTCAAATCACGATCTACAAAAGTGTGAAGCTTACAAAGATCACTTCAAAGTGCTATATGTCGAGAAGAGAATCAAACCATGAATGATCGTAACATATCGAAATGTGTTCGAAGAATAGTATTGATATAAGTCAACGAGAATTCCTGATGGACGAATGTTCACCGTATTTGACAAACAGGCTGCTAGAACGATGAATCTCTAATAACGAGCCACATGCAAAACAACAGCAAAAAGGCCAATCACAACTATGTCTATTGAAACCAGAACTTAACTCCACATTCAATTGACTCCTCAAACACATGTCCTGAGACCAGACTAGACAATCCCTTCAAATTTAAGTCGTGTATCACGGCGTAATTCATAAACTCGTCTCAAATCCTAGACAAGGACTGAAGACGTATAAAATCTATCTCTGCCAAATAATCATCTACGATGAAGTCAGAGCCTATACATAATTCAATATCCTACATACGAATTCTAATTGTCTACATATCATCAGACAGTCATAGTCTGTAAGACGTAATAACCTGGAACATGCACTTCAATACTCCTGCTAGCACTAACGCATGTTGCAAGCGATAATAGCCAGATCCTAGACAAGACCTTCAGTCACAATCGTATACAGTACTGCCTACCTGAATAATTCGCCGTATTTATTCCTTATTACTTCGAACAAAAAGACTCCACATACTATAAGAAATAAAATGCGCATTTCAATCCAAGCATCTTACCGATCCAGGTCATAGTTTAATTAGTACATGATGCCCAGATTTGCCTCTGATCGATACGAAGAACGACTATGTGTCAACAACAGGAGTCCTTAATCCGAACTTAGGCTATCATTTGTCAAGTCAATGTCCAATTTCTGGCGAGACAGTAATGAGACGCACCTGCATTTTTCCCCGCTCAGTCGCGACGGGAAAAAGTCGAAAGATTCGTCAAGATCTAGAAACTAGTTCACGAGAAGGATGTTCCACCGCATGGAAGCGGGTTCGAGTATTTCTATATTATTCACCGGTATTTTCTGCGTGATTCTGCGTATTTAGTAAATTGCAAATTCGTAGAAACTCTAAGAAAATAAATATAAAAATAATTAAAAATTATGACTTGATACATAAAATGATGACCACATAGATGGAAACAAAGCATACGAACGAACAGAGTATCATTGGAAATATTGAAAATTTAAGATATCGATACAACAGAAGAAATTGTGGTTTCCTTGTAAGTTGACCTTTGCCATATTCGGAGTACGACTTCTATCTCCAATTTAATATCAGACTTTCGTGATTTCAAAGCAATTTCTCTCGGTAACATACGAACGCGTATAAATTTCATAGATATCATTGGGGACACTTTCAAGGTGTCACAAGTTGGTTAGGTTTGTGCTGACATATTCTAATATCCAAAAGTATTATAAATCTAAATAAAACACTATCTATTTTTTATAAGAACTATTGAGAATTATGATAGTTAATGATAATAATTAGTGAATATAAAATTTATGCGACTCTGCCAAAGCTTCCTCATGTAATGAGCTTTGTAGAAATATCAACACATACACACCTCTTTTCCACTTCTTGCACAGTCACAAGGAAAACATTATTGACCTGCAATATGACATAAAAAATATATGGGTAAGTAAAAATAATTACTAAATATACTTAATTAGCACCACATAGATAGACGTAGAAAAAAAACTCGGACCTAAATTGCATCAATGGTCATAATAATTTATCTAGAAAAGTAAAGTAAAATTAAAAAAAATAATCTTTATGCTCTCACAATCCAACTATTATATTTTAATACTACCAAACGTAAAAAGTTACAAGTAAAGAGAAGTAGAACGGGAAAGAAAGTGGAAATGAGCAGCATGAATGTAAATCACGCTTCTAACATGAGCAAAGTTCTGATATTAACCTGAAAAATAAGTYCTAAATTTTTCAGAGACCCAAAATCGAATATTTTTTAACAATTGACCTGTATGACTCTATCGAAAGAGTGATGCCCTTTAAGATGGGTGTTGGGGGGTATGAATAAACCCAGGCCAACATCGAGGCTAAGGAACACCAATAATTGACTTTCTCTCGTCGTTGTTGCCTCACACAGATTACAAATCTCAAAGATGGCAAGAACGAAGCAGACTCGACGACTCCCTTCTGGGGAGCATTTGCTCAGTTAATAGCAAATGAGGATGCTACTTATCATGTTAAATTAGCCATGTCAAGTATTGTTAGTAGTCTTGYTGAGCATTCTTCTGTAAACAACTCAAAATCATTTTATGGCTTCCTAAACTCTAGTATCTTTTCTGATTTTGCTCCACTGTATTGTATTATATATACACTTGTTTATACTCAAAAATAATTACGCTTAAATTCTTCCTCTTCTCTAAATCTTATAGCTAAAATTCTATTCAGATGAATTCAGATAGCACCCTTCACCCTTATTTAAGAGACTAGCACCTAACGTTGAGTCACAAAATCCTTTGTTTGATTTGTTTATGTCAGTATTTCATTAGCAATGTAGCACAATTTTATATTGACCAAAGGGTGAATCTTACTGCTAAGTTGCTACCCGATGAGTGGACTGTGCTAACTGATGAATGGACTGAGATCACAAGCCTCAGAATATAAGTTATAGTATTAGAAAAGCATTTAATTCGATCATGTACCATATGTTCCCAAAATACTAAAATAGTTCTTAAACATATACAAGTGTCGGTAGAATTA
>SNQN01002717.1:52546-63705 GCA_008642245.1 Bassia scoparia | reverse complement strand
ATTTTAGTTCAACTTAATTACTTTGTTAATTGATACGTTAATGATAGTGATGATGATATTGATAATAATGAGAATGATGATAATAAAAATAATAAAACCGATGATGATGATGATGATGATGATGATGATGATGATGATGATGATGATGATGATGATGATGATGATGATGATGATGATGATGATGACGACGACGATGATGATGATGATAAAAAGAGGCTGATGTTGGGCTGATAAGTGGGAGATGACAATAAATACTTGTGGGCTTCTGTTCCCTAGTAGCGTGTTACAGATGGTATTAGACAGTTTGCATTTCGATGTATGTCATGTCGTGCCTTCGAAGACGCATGCTCTCTTTTAAGGGTGGGTGATAGGGGACTAGAGCTTCATCCCACATCGAAAATTTAGGAGAACGAAATCTCTTATATATTGAAGCCATTTAATTAGGTAGGATGAACCCACACCAAAACAAATCCTTAGAACAATATGAAGAGATAATGGCCATAAACAAATAAAAAAAAATAGAAAAATATTTTTAAAAATTGAATGTGGCAAAATGCATGCTACATTAGAATAAATGAGAGGAAAGTAGATGATAATGAGACACATGTCATTTTAAAACTCGTGTTCTATATACTAAGTATAGACGTAGATAAAAGATATTCAATCATTTCCTATAAATCTTTTACTCTAACTATCACATTTTAGGAACAGCTTTTAACAAAGTTGTAAAATAGTGTTGAAGAAGAAGTTGTGGAAGAAGTTTAATGACTTTTGTAGACAATAGCTGGATATGTATCACAATTCACATATCATCTTACCTTTTGACAACCCACGGGCCACGGCCCTTAAGCATATGTGACCTACAAAGCATTTAATGTTAGAGATGTTGGTGGGTCGGACTACAGGTGGAAGACATGCCTTGCTTTGGCGGGATGTAGATGGGGATTCAAAATTGTATCTGGCGATAGGACAGGATAGATGAATAGATGAATGTTATGTTATACGAAGTACTTYCTTTGTTTCATAAAATTCACACAATTTATTGTTAATGGTTTTACTAAAGAGAATTAYGAAATAGRATGACCTTTTAGAACCTAAATAAAAATAGRAAAAGAATGTAAACAAATTTAAGAWGTTYGAATAGGCCCAATTCAACCACTTGTAACTATTCTTAAAATAAGGAAAAGTTATAGAAATACAATGAAACGAGGGGGTACTTGCATTATTCATTAACTACTACGTAGTGTTTTTTATGCTTGCTATGTGTGCGTTTACCTTTCAAATACATATGTAATTCATTTATTGGGTCTAATGTAATAGGTGAACCAAACGTTGTAGAGCAAAGTAAATACRGAGTAACCAAATTGCACAACTAATCAAAACTCAAAARTGTATTATTTTCAAATTAAGATATTTTATTTTCGGCTTCACGCAATGAATATTTATTTATTTATTGTTTTAAAGATAATTGCACAAAATTGATATTTTAATTTATTTTTTTTTTTTAAATTTGTAATTCAAGGTGTCTTTTTATTTGTAGTATTTTTTAATAATTTTTTGCAAGATGAGTGCGTGACCACGTGTCAAAGAAATAAATCTTTATAATTTTTTCTTATATCAATAATTCATTGGTTTTTAGCTATTCATTCATCGTTATTCAAATATGAAGTATGTCAAAAGAAAGAAATATAATGCCAGGAAAAAAAAGTGTGCTTAAATAATATAGATTAGCAAATAATAATGTTAGAAATATACTCTGGAGACAAATTTTATAGTACAACCGGTTGTACGATACAACTACACTAAATTTTCCAAGTTGGTCCTCCAAATATGGGGCAGCCCGATGCACAAGTGCATCCCCGTGAGGCGAGGGTCCTCGGAAGGGTCCAAGTGTGGTATCATAAATATCATCAATCTGATTAGTGTAACTTTTAATACTTCGTATGAAATTCTAAGTTTTACATTTTTCTTCTTATTGTGTCAATCTTATCAATTAATTATTTTGTCAATTGAAATCTTTTTGTTAGTGTAACTTAGCTTATGCAATGTTTCATTGTTAAATTTTTATTATGGTAAGAAAAGAAAATCTCTCTAAATATTGTTTAATTAGTATTTAGTTGAAATTTCAAATACAATAACATTTTTACCTTGTTCAACATTTAGGACAAATTGAGAACTGAGAAATAAAAAGAGATTATTATTTTTTTAAAATATTGTAATTTAAATCATTAATTAAGGATATAATGGACATTTCATAGGAGAACGTCATTACTCTTATATCCCTTATATAATAGAGATTAGATGAAATCTTCCATCTTCTGTGACAATTCAATAAGCAAAAGATAGCGATAATTTTAGATAACCATGGACCATGCATGGTGCAATGTAACACCACAAGATGAATAATATACAAACAAATTGATATCAACCTCAAGTTCCATGTCCGATCCCCTTAAAAAAAGTTTCTTGAAATGAACCAAAAGAGTAATTACTAATTTGTATTTCTGCTACATCCATTTTCATTTGACTTTCCTTCATTCGGGATGAGATCCTCTAAAATTTGCACAATATCRACAACTGTTTTGAAAATCGATGGTTGGTATAAATTAAATATGCTCAAAATGTTATTTTTTTTCTATTTAAAATGTATTTTCTTACTTTCCACATCCTAGTAACAAAATCTCACCTGAGATATTGATTTCAGTTCCTATTATACGAAGTATTCAATTCAGCTCACTTTTAAAAAAAAGTAGAATGTCAAAGGGTTATGTATACGGTTTAGAAAATGGAAAAAAAATATTAACATTAGACATTTATTACATTGCTCATAATTGTAATTTTATTTTTTTTTCTAATTAGTTGTTTTATCTAATAGAAGAACTCATATAAAAATTCAAATACACTCTATATTAGTATTACATACGAGTAAAGAATTTAATTCTCAAAAATAGTAAACAAACTCAACATATAACTAATTAAGTAAAAAAAAAGACAGAAGAGTTCATGACAGAATAAAGAATTTATAGAGGACCAAACCGACTTATTCTAAACCATCTATATCTATCTAATAATCTTTTACCTAAAGCAATCCCACCTCAAAATTTTTCCTCCAAAATTTCCTCCAAGTGCACTATTAATTATTGCCATAAAAAACATGTAAAATATAATTTAATGAAGGTTTAATAATGTGTGTTGCGGAGTTAAAGTTTATAATTTATTAAATTTATATATAATGTCTTAAAAAAATTTTTTTGTTGAAATTAAAACCTATTTTTAAATAATTAATTATATAAATTTTAGCTTAGTTTAAGAAAAGATTTGTATTTTATTTAACCGAAGCTGTATGTCTCGGGGATTATCTAGTAGATACTAAAGCAATCACTAACATTAATTTTTCCTCCCAAACTTATTACTTTTTATTTTTATTTTTATATTACATTTTTCCTTGAGCAATTTTCCTAAGAATATACTCATTTTCATTGTTGACATTTTGCTAACTCATATGTGCAAATAACTTAACTCCATATTTTTAAAACTAATAAATTAAATTTTTTTACGAGGAAAAATTAAATAATTAATTTGATTTGTTTATCATTTTTCAATTTTAGATGAATAGTTTTTAATGTATTAAGGCGGTAAGATCTGTTCCTTTTAGGCTGAAGTAACTAACTTAAATTAGAGTGAATTAAAGTTGGCATGAAGTAGTTAAATGCAAAGTAGTGGCTTGGAACTTCAACTTAATTGAATTGAATTTAGCTTAAGTAAGCTGAACTGAGCTGAAGCAGCTAATTTGAGCTTACTGAACTGAAGGTTGGAACTGAAGGTTACGCTGAATTGGACTGGAACTGAAAGTTACCATAAATTAAGTTCAATTAGTTAATTAAGGACTTTAAACTCATATTGTATTCTGAATTCAATCACTTAAATTGAAAATCTTGAGCATCTTGCTCGGGGTATTATCTAGAGTTATATATATTGAGAAAAAAAATGATAATGACGACACAGAGAATTGATATAGACACTTCTCCGTGTGAGAACGCGCTTTGCAGTGATCACCATTTCTCAAACAACAAACGAAGATCTTACGTACAAGTATGGGAGGTTGCCTGCATTAATTGTATTGGGCACTTGGGCATCTATTTTGCACGATAGTACTCGGTTGTCCGTACCATAAATGCAAGAAGGAAACATGGATATTACGAGTAGTGCATGTATGTGTATATACATGAAGCCTGTTTGCTGATATGAGTGACGATGTGTCATCAGTTAATCAAACAACTTTCGAAATTTGTCATCAACAAATTGTACGTGTTGCTGACAACGGTTGTCCTTTTTTATATGAGTGTTACTCGCATGATTGTTAAAACTTTCCCAACTTCTTGTTCTTGTTTTTGTTCGGTTGTTCTCTTACTAGTTCAACAAAATTCGTCACAAGTCACAACAATAACAACACCTTATTTCTTGGGGAATATCACGAGATGCATTTTTGTGTACGTTTTTTATTTTTATCAATTTCTCGTCAAACATCATCTGCTTCCTTTAACATCCGAGGGATGATTATTACGACACAGCGTAGAACTGTGTTGGGACGAATCATTTTTGGACACTTTCAGATGTGTCATTGGACACTTTTAAATGTGTCATTGGACACCTTTGGATTACTATGTAAACAAGTTTAAAATAATGCGTGATATATGGACATATGTCCTTACTTTTTCAGTTTTCAAGTGTTGTGTGGACCTCCTTTCTTGATTAGACATTGGACATTTTAAAATTGCACGTGGATGTCTTTTGAATTCAGTTGGACGACATCTTATGACTACTTAAACACGTCCAACAATAGAAGCAACATTGTCATACACCTTTTACCCATTTGACTTTTTTTTTAATAAAAGAACTCACTTAACTACTTTATATAATATTTATATCACTATTTTTTCGCCCAACATAGCCCTACGCCATGTTGCATTAAGACTTCCTCTTTAACATCCCTTTAATAACATGACGTTTTCCTTCAACGTCATGGCCACACCGTCCATTTGTAACCCTTGTTCTCACTTTTTTTCTCCCTCTTTTTTCATCGTTGTACTTTCTTTGTTTTATATTATTAACTTTTAAAATTGAAGACTTTAATTGTCCGATTTTTAGATCATAATGTCAGAACGAAGATACATACTGTAGAATTTATTGAAACATTATTTAATGAAAAACGCAATGAGTAAATCAACGTAGAAGACGAGACAGATTAATTTAATAGTTTACTTTATAAAACGAAATTGCCACAACATTATGGAACGAATGAAATACGTACTATATTATATTATCATTTCAATAAATGAGATTGAAATGCGAGGAAGTGTAAATCTTGAACATTACCAAACTTATCTAAAATTTACCAAACTTTCTTTTATAACAAATAAAAATAAAGTGAATTGAACAGAGAGTACCTATGGTCTTAAGATGTTTTTAGGTAATTACAGAGGGTGAAGTTCATTTATTATTTTTTCCAAACCAATTAATTTGCTACATTTTTTCTATAATTCTATCTATTTGGATGATTTTTTTACTTGTTATATTCCATGTTAGGATTGTAAACACAATGTCCCTATTGAATCACATTTTACCACTCACATAATATGTGATCATCCACCTATTCATTCATTTACATTTTCGTGTCATCGATAATTTGTATACGTGGGGATAGTGGATAGACCATGACTTTGTGACAATGTCGAGCTCGACAATTCATTCTTAGGGTAAGTGGGTCAATTGATTTCGACCCATAATAACTTAATATTGACTCAAATTCACTTTTAAAAACCAAGTCTTACATTACTAGAAATCACAATAAATCGTCGAAATATAAGACGAGTAAGTTAAGTTCACGTGAAGTAGGGATAAAATAATTAAAATCACATTGAATTGATACACAAAGAAATTCATTGTACAAAAATAATGTTTTGTGCTKTTATTTACATTATCTAATCGTTTAAATCAAACACAATTATCAAAGTTTTGGTTTGGATCTAATTCAAGTTAGACATATGCAATTGGAATAATGGATCGTCTAAAATTATTTTTATGCYAAGTGATTTTCAACTAGATCAAATGCATGTCAAGTTCRGKTGCTTTATTTTGTGAACACGGTCTAGTACATTATTTGATATCCGATTTGATCATAGTAAGTACTTCAAATCAAGTTCCGATGCTTTATTTGGAGTCTAGAGATGTGTATAAGAGACAGGTCTAGTACATTATTTGATATCCGATTTGATCATAGTAAGTACTTCAAATCAAGTTCCGATGCTTTATTTGGAGTCTAGAACATTTATTAGGTCACAATACTCGATTCATATGATTGGGTACAATTTGCTTCTATTCTAATACTGCTTGGCCCCTTATAAATACGCAAAAAGTGATGGACCTAACGAGACGTGTCTGATTAAGAATATCATAGATATTATTTTCAACTTTATAAATTACAATTTTTTTTCACAGAATTTTCTTACGAGCAAATCAATTCAGCGGATRAACCAGGAATTCGTGCATCACAGAACTTCACCTAATAAACACAACTAACTACACAAGCGTTATTAACGTTCAGTGAATCAAGCCACGTAGTTAGTACATAAATTTTCTTGTCCTATACCCTCACGGCCTCACAGCATTACCATATTTACGAGCATACATTAAATAACGAGTGCCATTATTTTAAAGAGGGGTCCATTCTTGGATCTGTCATCTCTTATGCAACGTTGTGACGTATAGAAAATACTGACACTCGAAATGAAAATTAACTCCAATTTTTATGGACATGATTTGATTTAATCTCACTCTTCAACGTGTTAAAACTTTTATATTCCGTACAATATTCAATATCTTATACTAATCTGATGTTATTGATGGTCATGTGAACTTGTCTCCACTAACTAAATTAAGTTTTTGTCAATGAAAAATAYAGGAAAATGTTAAACATAGACTTAATATGCTTAAAATAGAAATAAAAAGCTGAACAAATCATTTATTGTCTCAAATAATGTGTAATTTTGTCTTAAATTTCTAAATTGTTTCCATATTTAGAGGTGAGTTTAATGTTTAAACATAACCCTTGGGGCTATGTTTAACATTGTCCAAAAATAAATACTTTTCCGTTTCGATTTGTTTTTTACATTTGTAGAATTGCACGTCAATTAAGGGAAAACAATATATATGGATAAATTTTGTTAGTATTTCTTGGAAGTTGTATTATTCTTTTAATTTATTTGAGATGTGTACAATAAAATTAAAGTAAATYTTTTCATATTTAAAAATGAATGGATGAGATAAGTTTGAGTGGAAAATCAAAAATGATGAGAAAATAAGTAAGGGATAATATGAGATATTTTAGGGGTAAAAGTAACATTAATGGGTAAAAAAAGTAAATTATGAAAAAGAAAATGTAAAGAATAATTAGAAATACCAAAAAAAAGGGTAAAAAAAACAAACTGAAACGGAGGAAATACTAAATTAAGTTGAAAAGAACCTATCAATTGAAAATTGTACTATGCTCTCTAAAAGTCATGATGAGTACACAAATGTCATAAATTAAATGGAATATTAATTCAATTGCAAAAATGTTTTCATTTTCACTTTTCAAGTTAAGTCATATTTTTATATCTATCTATCTAGTCAATTCTCACACTTAATAAAATTTCATCAGATTTCACCCATTTAACTTTGTTGCATTTCGAAACGAAAAATCGTGTGCAATCGATTATAAGTTCAAATCCTATTTCTCCATAGTAAGGTTCTGTTTCTTTGGACTTATTTCTATGGTATATATGTTCAGTTTAATTTTGTTCAGTTCAACTCACTTCACTTCAACTTAATTATTTTAGTTTAACTTAAATATTTTGCCAATTAATTCGTTAATAATAATAATAATAATAAACAATAATAATATGATTATTATAATAATTTGTTGGTTTTAACGCTTGCCACGTTTTGGTGGTTTTATAATAATAATAATAATAATAATAATAATAATAATAATAATAATTCCTATATTTCTTTTTATTTGCAACTTTGTTTTGGCACACACATTTTAAGGAAGAGATTTAAGTGTGTAAACGAGCAAATTAGGTAACATAAGTTAAAGTCTAGTAAGGTATCATCTCATTTTTGTTTGTGTTAAATAGTAAATCTTAAGTTAAATATTAATCCCAAGCTTAATATTAATTCTAAGTTAAATGGTTAAATATTAGACCCAAAACATAATCAATAGTTAAATATTAATTCTAAGTTAAACGGTTAAATATTAGCCTCAAAAACATAATCAATAGTTAAATATCAATTCCAAGTCATATTACTGTCTCTTATACACATCTAGATGTGTATAAGAGACAGGTTTAGTTCAGTTCAGCTCCATAAAATGCAATTCAACTCTAATTTAGTCCAAAGAAACAGAGCCTAAGTACTCCATACTCATAATTCTAACCTATCGACATCCAAGAAAATGTAAAAATAGCAAAAAAATAAAAAATATAAAAAAAAAATGCCAAAAACAAAAGTGAGACAAAAAGACTAGGAAAAGGGTAGTATTAATTAATAATTATTGCATTATGAGTGGCAGAACGTCCTTCTCTCCCTTTTTTCATTTTTTTTTTGTTTCAAACTCAACACGTATCTTCTTCGTCACAGATACATCATACAGTWCATACGAAGAAGTACATCAKATTATTATCAATACATTGATAATAATAATACGGAGTACATCAATTATTAAAGGGCAAACTTCTTCAACCTCTCWCTAATCCTTGCCACTCCTTGACTTGCTGCATGCTCACCAATCTACATTCAAATATATTTATCAAATACTATACTTGTGTAATACTCCCAAATTAATCATCAAAATAACAGCAGTGTATTGTATCCATACAACGGACAATTTTAAAAGCCGTATTATTTTTACTTCATTCGTAACAATATAAATGTATCAGTTGAATATTTTATACCTTGCAAATAATATTCAATTGTTGCGTTTATTGTGTTTTTGATAAAGTACTTGGATTGCATGCSGAGCAATTAAGAAGAAGACAAATACTTGCAACTCCTTGACATATATAGAATGATTCCTCCATGGCCTATGGAATCGTACACTTTCMTCCGTTTACACGTTGTCACCAAAAATGTGCTTTTGTATAGTATTTTATTCTATTTTGGGATAACTTGAACTGATTTTATACTTGTGACTGTGTGAGGTTAGTCATGTGAAGCTCAACATGTCCATTTATGATTGTTTATTTTCATTTGATTGATTAATATCTCACTTCCAAGCCATAACAAAATATTTTTTTGGTGTTTATTTAATAGCCACAACTCCACAAGTGCAGTAATKAAAATTCATGTCARAATCTTTTACAATTAACCAACTAATCTATCCATYCGGCACTGTCAGCAAATGAACATGTATTTATATATGGTAATTTCTTATCAATCCAATTAAGTGGAGKGGCAAGGCGRCTTTTTTAGGGGGATTTGGGGTAATGTGATTTATCCACCACCACAAATTTCGATRAATTTCCTTCTCTAATCAATCCAYTGTATTGCCTGATTTATATAATASCTAGTAGTAGAGAAACTTTGGCTTCCCTACTTAATACAAGTAGATTAAACTATTCAGGTAGTTACTATTACAACTTACTCCGGGTACATGTACATAAAATACAGTACTCCAGTATTTTTTTTTTTTTAAAAAAAAGCAATTAGCATTAATGTGTTGATTGTGTTCCCTTTACGGTCCTCTCTTATTACTCTATTCACTAAAACCTTAAATCTTCATTAATGGTCCAGCAGACTACATTGCAGAGAAAACTTTCTAAAAAGATTGATCTTGAAATCCTCTAGAATTGAATTATGTGTATTTTATTAATAGCGTATATTAATCCTCCATAAATTTAAAATTAAAGTATAAGGAAAAACATTAAAAACTCACCCTTCCACGATTGTACAGCTCTACAATATTAATACTACCCAACAAACACATAGATTGTACGTAAATAAGTATTATATATATTATCATGAGAAGGACCTAATGAGAAGGCGTGAAAAATTATCTTATCGTTGGATGAATTGAGGGTCAAATTTATTTCATAAAATTGAAATGTGCAAAATTTTCGTTACATAAATATACAAAAACACAAAAAATTAAAACACACAATATTATATATATAAATAATATATATATATATATATATATATATATGATATATTATACTTCGATATATATTAGAAATAGTTAATATTTGTATCTTCTAGTACGTGCCAAGTGAGACCATTGCATTTTCACTATGACATTTAACAATTCTAAAATTCCTTTCAAACAAATTAAAATAAGAATAAATTCTGAATTAAGTGCTTATTTTCACCTTCCCTTTCAAAAAAATTAAAATAATAATAATTAATTTTTAGATAAGAATTTAAGATAATCAATTGAGACACTATTACTCGTATACACTTCTAACACATATTTGTAGTGTTTATTTAACTAAAAATAATATAATACAAAGCTTCTTTCTATCCCTCATTCGATATATATCAAACTATTGATTAATGAACCGTTGTTTTATTAGAAATGGAAAACATTTACTCATAATCCCTTATAAACATGCACCCTTTAATTAAAACATGATTTATATTAAGACTCAAATCGTTTACTACTTGTACTCCAAACTAAAAAAACTAGAGATTGAAATGTATAATTATTATGTAATACGCCTTAGCATGATATGCGTTGAAAACAAGTGCTCCCACACCAACAGAAATAAACTAGCGAATTGCACACCTACAGCGTTCTTCATCAACATTCGAGAAATCGCTCGTGTCGATTACTAATTACACTACTAAACCCCGTCTACCAATTCAACTTCACACTACTGCCCCTTCTGCTAGTGTTCCGATTGAACCGGCGAATATTAACGTTATAGTTCTTTATACTAACTGCTGGCCGTTTTAGAATTATCTTACCACCACCAAATTGACAGCACTTATAACTCATGGTCACTTCTTTCTCTACTCAAATCAGCCCAAATGTTTTTCCATACCTACCATTTTACCTATACTACTCTGCGTTGCCTCACTTAGTATATCTCCCTCCGTTCAATCTGAAGATCACAGAGCAG
>SNQN01002717.1:38781-49093 GCA_008642245.1 Bassia scoparia | reverse complement strand
ATATACACATCAACACATGACAATCTAAGGCCATGTTCTTCTGAGCTTAATTCATTTCAACCAATTTAGCTTCCTTCATTTTATTTCGGTTCAGCCCACTCTCAACTCATCTAACTTCAACTTTTTCCTAATTTTATTTTTATTAGTATTATTATTATTATTATTATTATTATTATTATTATTATTATTATTATTATTATTATTATTATTATTATTATTATTATTATTATTATTATATAAAAAAAAACACAAAACGTGTCAAGCAATACAAACAACTAAAAGATCGGGCGATCTACATGGAGGGAAGTCGAGATACAATCTGGGCCCTCACTCATTTAGCTATAGCAAATCCAATTCGATCTGCTGAAGATGTGAGCAGCTGCACGTGTCCCAATGTCCTGAGCTCGAGAGTACGCTTGGATCCGCTTCAGAAGGGCAACAACCCCCTTATCTAATTCCCCCAAGGAAGAGAAGGAAAAAAGGAAGGAAACCGTAACCAATAGCCCGACACTGCTCCAAATTAAATACTTATCCCGCTTCCGCTTTGCTGCCGCCGCCACCACCCGACCAGCTACAAAGTCATCCAACCCGGATTGTGTCAAAGGAGAAGACCCCGTTAGGTCCACACACACACCCAAGCCGTTGTCCCAAGAATAAAGTAAGACATCCGTCGGTCGAAGAGCCCCATCGATCCCATCAGTCAACCCAACATCAACCTCCCTGCGAGCAGTAATCCCAAAACGATAACAGACGTCAAGAAGGGTATCACGGACAGCATTGTGACGGTGCTTGATACCCAACAACCCCGAGCAAGACACAACATGATCCCCAAAAATATCTCCGTCAACAACCCGCGAGCAAGCAGAGCATTGAGCCGGAAGAGAGAAAAGAGGAACACCCAACCGATAACAAAGAACTGAACGATAAGTCTTATAGTTCATAATCTGTCCCAAACCTGAGATCGGAACCACTCGAAGCCAAGCAGAGGCGTGATCCCCCTATTGCGATTCCACAAGGCAGTTTGACGGGTAGACAAAGAGAACATGGAAGCAGTAGATGCAGTAACCTTCGTGAAATACAAATCTGCCAGTTTCTTCATGAGTTTGGGGACAACAATCTCACTAGGGTTATTATTATTATTATTATTATTATTATTATTATTATTATTATTATTATTATTATTATTATTATTATTATTATTATTATTATTATTATAATAATAATAATTATAAAAAACACCAAAACGTTACAAGCTCAACAAACTACAAAGATCAAGTGATCTACAAAAAGTTGGAGGGGAGCCGAGATACAATATGGGCCCTCACTCCTCTAGCTATAACGAACCCGATTCTACTGAAGAGCAGAACAATGAAGCCGAACCTCACGCAACAAGGCCAAATGATCAACTAAATTGAATGCATTCTTGAAATTCATTCACCAATAACATAGAGAGGCCAATGTCGGCCCCACGAGCCTAAACCAAACGATTGACGACATGAAAAATGGCCTCACCACCGATTGGAACCCCAACCCCAAACTGGAGACCTCCTAAATAGTTGCCTAAACGGGGGCCAATCAAAGCAGCCCCAACCTTAGAGACAAGACGCTGCAATACAGTGCCCACAGCAATAAGACGAATACCACCACTAGGCTTGACAAGTGGCGTAAGAGGAGCACTGGCAATATATCCTCCCAGCTCAGCAAGACACTTCCCAGCAAGAACTAGATTAATGAGCTGAGAAATAGCATCCACCAACTCATCAGAAACAACAACAATAGCACCACCCAAGCAATCGAAAAGGTGTTGAGCACGCAAGCCATCTCTACCGCACGAAGTACCACGCAGAAAGCCCCTAATCTTCTCTAACACAACGGATGGAGCGACAATAAGATGGTGATCAATGGGGATATCCGGTAAAGTAGGTACCGAAAAGGAGGGGTGCTTCATTTGCAAATCCGCAGTAGCATCATTGTAAGGATCAAGACCCGAGGATGAAAGAACTCTAACTGCAGCAGTATAATGTTCGTCGGAAATCTTTCTCTTGCACTGTTTCAACAAATCATGCTCCTCATTAGCATCCAACAGAGGGGGAGACACGCTTGTCAAAGTGTCCTTAACAAGTTGCACAAATCCACCAGGCACACCCCAAGAACGAATGGCAGATGAGATACTTTCTTCTTCTTGTTGTCGCCGGACAGAGGAGGTGCACTCACGATTACTCCTTGGAGAGAACGTCTTTAGAACACAAATAGGTAACACGAGCAATTGAACCCAACAAGAGACGTCGTTCGACCTGCAAATCACCTTGTCGAGCGCTCCTTTCATAACTCGCGAAAAAGCCAACCGACATCTTGGAGGGATGAATTTTACAGAACATAACCGCTTAGACCATAAACTGTCTAGAAGAGCAACATCAAAAGCAAAATAATGTTCACGAGACGCACTCAGAATAAACTGCTCGGAAGGAGGAGGCTGCGGTTTTTGAAAACCATAGAGAAAAAAATGAAAAACGCCATCCCCGGAATCAGGGGGGTCCACAAAAACAGCATTAGAACCACGACCATGACGATACTTAGTACGAAGAGTATGCGTCTTAAAACAACCTCCACAAAGACAAATTCCCATACGACGAAAGGTCACCTCAGTTGTAGAAAAAATATTCAAATTTGTAGTAAGGGAATCTCGAGTCACATTCTGCGCACCAGCACAACAATGACGATCCTGCAAATGAGTGAGCAGAGAACTCCTCACTAACCCATGCCCACCACCATCCTGACACCCGCTAAGACCCACAAGAGGGCAATGAAATCTGACCATAGACGCTGCCATCGCAATGCACTGAAATAGATGAACTACAAAAGACAACCCCACTAACAAAGTCAACCCCACTAGCAAAGTCAACCCCCTAGAATAGACTAACCCAAGACACCACACAAAGCACAAGACCACAACCACCCAAACCTTCACACACTGTAGCCGCAACCTCCACACACAACCTCCAAACACAGTAGCCACAACCTCCACGAAAAGACACACGAAACACACTGCACCAAAGACCCCAAACACCAAAAAAATATGTCACCAAAGCAAGCCCGAAACACCACCAAACGCAGCCCCTACCACAACAACCACTACCACCTTAATGGCGCCCTGAAATATGCCCAAAACAATTCAGAAAACACCCCCAAACGTACCCAGAAACAGCACAAATAGTCCTAGAAAACAACCATAAATCGCCGGAACTCACCTCTGAATTGTCCAAAAACGCCAAGAAAGGCACTACAAAGCCACCTGAAAAACCACCTACAACCTGCCCCTAAACACCTAATAGCAAAGGGAACACCTAAAACGCCTAAAAGTCCAAAAGAAATGCCTCGGAGACAATAGCAAAGGGAACACAATGCACAAAGTCCAGGAATAATAGGCCCGCAACAAAATACCAAAAATACTTGTGTGAACCCCTAAATGAGAAGAACCAACCAACAAAGGCCAAGAATCGAACCTCAAATCGCGCATGAAACCTGCCTGAAACCATCAGGAGACCCAACCGAAACCTACCCTGAACAACCATGCGAGGAAAGACGCCTAAAGCGGCCCAAAAATAAGCTATACGCTGCTGCAACCAAACCTCAACCGCCGCCCTCAGCTCCGCCCCTAACTCTGCCTAGACCCGTCGAGGAACCCATACAACGGTTGCACGAAAGTACTAGGACTCGCCGGCAACAATGTGTGAGAAAGACGCGTGGAAAGAAGCTGTGGAACCCTGCCGCCTCACTCTCTCTCTCTCTCTCTCTCTCTCTAAAATTTGAAACGTTTATTATTATTATTATTATTATTATTATTATTATTATTATTATTATTATTATTATTATGAATTATATTTTAATTAGTTCTACTCCCTCCATTCCAGTTTATTTTTTACGTTTCCTTTTTTATATTTTACTTTATTATCTGTTAATGTTATTTTTTCTCCTAAAATTTCTCATATTACCCCTTACTTATTTTCTCTTTATTATCGATTTTCCATCCAAACTTATCTCCTCCACTCATTTTTAATTCACTCTAACTTTACTACACACATCTCAAACAAATTAAAAGAATAATACAACTTCCAAGTAATACCAACATATTTTGTCCAAATAATAATTTCTCTTAATTGACGTGCAATAATTTTACAAACGTAAAAGATAAATCGGAACAGAGGGAGTAGTACACTATGTTATTTTCATTCGATTCGAGTTGTAATTGTCACTGATTCTAAAATTATACCATGACAATTATAGTGCAACATTATTTTTTAATATTCTCATTTATTATTATAGGAAAATTCGTCCAAAACTATCAACTTTTGAGTGACTTTTGAGAGAAACTACCTTCTTTTCGATTTCTTGCCCAAAACTACCAACTTTTTTTTTGTTGACCCATATCTAATTCTCATTTTTCGGCGTTGACCTCATTTTTCCGGCGTTGCGTTCATTTTTCCGAGGTTGATCACAATTTTTCGACGTTGACCTCATTTTTCCGATGTTGACTAATACCTATTTTCCCTTAAACTCTAAAATCATTTCAAGGCAATCCCCATATCATCGAGATTGATCCAAACATTTTTTTTTTGAATTTCGACCTCAAATTCGACCATAAAGGTAAAAAGTGAACCCAAAAATATTCACCGAGATATTTTTTTCAAAATTATTTCGAAGCACGCAAATCGAGACGACTCGTAACATCGATCAAGATTGATCCTATGATTTTTTTTTCCGAATTCTAACCTCAAATTTGACTATAAAGGTCAAAAGTGACACCGAAAACGTTAAGTATGAGATTTCTTTCGAAATCATTTCGTGATACACAAATCGAGACAACCTCGTACCGTCGATCGAATGCATTATACATACATTTAAATGTGAGTGATTATATGATGGTATCCAACTCAACAAATTATATTATCATCGTGTTCGCTATAGCTAACTCTAGCAGGTTGATTATTCGGTAGATAGATGTAAGATTATTGTTCCAACGAACCCTAAAGTGATGAAATAATTTCCAAAACGTGGTGAATATATAAGAGGAAATAATAAAGAACCGAGTAGTCCTAAGTCCTAACTGCTAACATTTCAGTCAAATGTATGTATGTCTAAAGTCTAATTGTCTATCCAAGTTGACCCCTAAAGTAAGTAATTTCAAGATAAAAC
Source organism: Bassia scoparia (assembly GCA_008642245.1). Lineage (NCBI taxonomy): Eukaryota > Viridiplantae > Streptophyta > Magnoliopsida > Caryophyllales > Amaranthaceae > Bassia > Bassia scoparia. The sequence goes on along the minus strand of SNQN01002717.1, from coordinate 43,900 downwards.
CAAAAACTTGTTCACGTATTCACATGGCAATACCCAATAATCTGAAAGTATCAACGAAGCAGTCAAAGAGAAAARGACAAATCACGAGTTACGTTTTTGCCAATTCAGGGAGCTACTCGAGTAACTAATACAATATACCAAGTACGTACAAAAGCTGTTAATGTATGTGTCACATCAATTGTGAAGATGKACAATAATACTCTAACCATCATCTAAATCTAAATCTAAATCGTACTATCGGTTGTACCTATATTTTTATTTAGGTTTTAAAATATTCTTTTTTTTTTTGTTTGTTTGAAATTATAAGTGTACAAATTATTGATTTTTTCCCTCTTTTACAAAGAAAAAGAAATGAATTTAGTTGTATCTAGCTAGCCACCAGGTACTACAGACGTAGTACTTCATTCGTAACAAAAAAAACCGCAACATTTGTACTTTTTACGTATGTCGAGATAAAACTTTAAAGATTAATATGCAGTATCTCTAATTATGCATTTGTGAAAAATATAAACATTAGATCATAAAAAAACTATAAGTTGAGACGAATCCAACTAGACCTCGAATAACTATACTTTTTCTTATGTGCAAGTCACAAATTACGGTTAAAGTAGAAATTGTGAATAGTGACAACAGTCAAAATGTTGCACTTCTATTGTTACAGAGGAAGTATATAATTTGACGCAACTCTCGCAATTCTTCATATATTCCCTTCATTTCACTAAATTCAAGCCATAAGAAAAATCGAATCTATTCATTAGTGATGAAAATCTTTTAAATTTCAATCAATATATAAAAATGAATATAGTCAAATTGAATCTTGTTAAAATCGTCTCAATAAACATTATTCAACGATATACTGACATTGTCTGAAGATGTTAAAACTTAAAACTAACATTGTCTGTCGCATTTTTGGTGAACAATACTCGCGATTTGTGTCTCACAGCTATTACTCAACACTTACTCCTAAGGATTATTGTGTTTGTGTTGTTCTCATTCTTAGACGGTTTCTAGTGGCGAAGAGGGTCCAAAGCGCTTGTTCTTAAAGTAGAGTATGCAGCACGCTTTAGATTGAAAGTTCTTTTATAACATTCTCTTATAAACATTTCTTAAAAGTCTATACTTAACAGAAAATTCTAAATTCTATTTGTCAAWCARAGCCAATATGCAATATTGGTATATTCTCTTTTATCTTATCAAGATTCGAACTTATCATAAATTAAATGATGATCCTTGAACTTCATTTTTTAGTGTTAAATTGAAGCTTAACAAGTAACAACCTAAACTTTTGTCCCTTAATTTTGTATTTTTTAAAAAAAACTTAACATTTACATTGCAGTAAAATCATTATTATATTTATGAAGAGTTAGTTAATTAGGGTTAGGATCCTTTAGAATTGTAAATTGATAAAGTTGTAGAGTTYAACAAATTTAGACCCCCAACTATAGATCAATARCTAAAATAATTTTACCTATAAAAAATAAAAATRTAATGCAATATTATATAAAACTCTTCATCTCGTAACTCCACCAATTCCACGAATTAACAACCCTCTAAAAGATCCCAATCGAAAATATGAACGGCAGGGCAATTGAAAATGGTTAGGTATTAGAAAAGGACACATTATTCCAACACATTTGCATCATAAAAAAAATAATCGTAAATTTGTAATGAAGATATTCAGAATCCCACGTTACAAAACAAATGGAGTTGTGCCACCGTGCGCAGGATTCCCCTCGACCACGGTAAAACTTAAGATAAATTAATCCTTGCAATTAGCATTAATTTATATGATCAAGAACACATGATTCTTGTTGTTCCACAATTTGATTAATTTAATTAATTAAGATTATCTGCTTTTATATAACTTTCTAGTTTCTAGAGTGGTAGTTCTTCATTCCAACTTTTTTAAAAACCCCTAATTGTACGGGACCCAAATCAGATCACAGTGTTGGATAAAGTCCAAGGTCTTGAGTCAAGTATGTAGCTAATAAATAATAATGTACTGTGATCAAATGTTTTTTTAGTGTGCTTACCCAATTCACCGGACTACATCCGAATTCGACCCCAGTTGCATACATGGTTTATGGTGGGTGAGTCTTCTAATAAAAGTCTCTGCATATGGCGAGACTCGAACTCAAAATCTCTCTTAAAACGATATCAAATTGCTTACCATTTGAGCCAACTCTTGTTGATTAATGTGATCAAATGTTACACTTTAAAAATTCTCAAATCTTCTTCTTAACTGTTAAGCTAAAGCTTTTACTTGTAATAGATTTTATGGGTATTTTAACTCTTCATAATATTTTCATTTTCCTTCTGATAGAAATCWCTTCAAAAGAACATAGTACGGAGTATCTGTTTACTTCAACTGAAAACAATTTAATCGAATTGAAATGAATTGTTCATGAAAAAATGAAATTAAAGACTGAAGTAAACCGAAAATAAGTTGAAGTAAACAAGCTAAGGTAAGTTCTTATAGTTCTCATGCTTCATTTTAATCAATTTCTTTGACAAAATAGCTTCTTTATTACATGAGTGCATCATTCAATAATTATTACTCCTTCCGTTAGGGTTCCAATTTATCTTTTACGTTTGTGAAATTGCACGTCAATTAAGGAAAATTAATATTTGGATAAATATGTTGGTATTACTTGGAAATTGTATTRTTCTTTTAATTTGTTTGAGATGTGTGTAGTAAAATTAAAGTGAATTAAAAATAAGTGAAGAAGATAAGTTTGGGAGAAAATTGAGAATAAAGAGGAAATAAATAAGGGRTGATATGAGRAAATAACGTAAAGAATAAAAGAAAACACCAAAAAAAGAAAACATAAAAAATAAATTGGAACAGAGGAAGTACATGAGTGCATCATTCATTAAATCATAATACTGAAAGGGAACTAATGTTTATTTTGGCTTTGCCCTTCAACCAAAAAAAAAAAAAAATCATAATAACTTCCAAAATCACCATAATACATATTGTTATGGGTTATGCTAAATGCAGCCCTTAAAGCTGTATATAAGATATAAATACAGGAGATTACTATTTGAAATCCACTTTTACTAGAATCAAAATCCACGTTTCGAACAAACTTTCCAATATACTCTTTGATTCTCCTCATCCCTAACCACCCAACACAACCCTTCACACCTCATCCAACATCAGCACCAACCGGCAACCACCACCCAAGACATCCTACCACCGACAACCACCACCCAACACCACCCTACCACCAACAACCACCACCGGTACCTAACACCAACTAAAAACTAGGCGCACCAGCCAAGGCGCCCAAGTCTTTTTTTTTTTGAACTTCAAATAAACCAACGCCTTGGCTATGTGAGAGCCACCAAGGGGTGACATCTGACCTAGGCGTCAATACCATGGTGTGGTTGCGTGGCTTTTGAAAAAAATCAAAAGTAGTTGCAAGGTGGCTTGGGTGGTTGCGTGGGGTCAAGACGGTGGTTGCGTAGTGGCTTGGGTGGTTGCACGGGGTCAAGATGGTGGTTGCAAGGTGGCTTGGTGGTGGTGAGTATATATTTGGACAAGGGTAATACGGAAAGTTCACACGAAATGTAGACTTTAATTTCAGTAAAAGCGAATTTCGAATAGCAATCCAGATAAATATATTACTTAAAATGAAAATAATTTGTAATTTCAAGACAAAATAATACACTAATCAATGCAAATAAATGATCAATGATTGCATAGTATTTTCACTTTTAACTTCTTATAATCAGCTATTTAGGACTCCATTTAGCTTTTTCCATTTGTTATTTACTCCTCTCAGAATCCTATAACACATTGATTATCGAGTTATCATCAATTCATCATCATATATCTGTAAAATTGCAAGGCTGTAAAGAAGGGCAAGTGAAGATAATTGTACCCAGTAAGAGATTTCTGATAAATTAAGAATCAAATGTAACATGCAAAAAGGAAAGTGTCCATTATTAGATAGTGTTTTTCTACTAGGCTTAAAGAAGAAGGTGTGTTAGTTTTGTTCTAAAAGTACAGTGTTGCGACTTGCGAGTTGGCCCTCTTATCTTCTTCACCTTCAGTCTTCCACCTTCAGCTGACATCAATAGCTTTTATCGACATGGCTTGTCTCAAATTCTAGGTGGAGYCCGCATGTTAAGTCTGGTCGTCTGTTTTGTTCAACTTATTTTTACTCGTTCAAATTTATTTTACTTGCATTTTTTTTTTTTTGACGAGATACTCGTAATTTGTTTTGTACAACAAAAGAATTATGAATTTCATGAATTTCATGTTATTAATTCGAAATTATATTAACTTATTTTTACTGAAAATAATTAAAGATAAAGTGAACAAACTAAACAGACCAGTCATTTAACAACTTGCGAGAGGACATCTATCAATCCAAAATCTTGAAAATCGATTTTATGCTCACTCCTCTAGGCTATAATTGCAATGTTTGCAATTTGCAACTATTCACAATYAATCAATAACCATCTTTWGCGTTTTATACATGTAAAAAAAATAGTCATGTGTGATCTCTTTGAATTTGTTTCAATATACTTCATATGTTTTCTTAAGTGTAAAATCTAATTATCATAATTTTTTAACTAAACATAATTGTAAAGGTTAAAATTATGCATTGACAAACATGAAATTGCAAATGTTGGAACACTTCATTCCTCATTGAATCATTGTGATTATTCTATGCAATCCCCTTACCTAGCAATATACAATCCACCACCGATCTTTCACTCAATGTTTTGGTTTTGTTTTTTAACTATATTATCTTTATTTTTTTCAAAAAAAATAAATAAATAATTCTATGATTTTTGTTGCCCACTCCATTATCACGTGAGGAAGGGTTGTATGTAACAATATGGGGGAGGGTTACACAATGTAGACGTTGACAAAATTGGGTGAGGATACATTACAAAATAAACAGAGTTGAAACAATTCAAGACAACCAAAATAAGAATTTTTGACATGAATATTGCAAAAAAGTTGCAATACTACCAATTTGCTTGGGAATACAAAATATTTACAAATATATCGGCCACGTCAGATCGATAGGTGGGTTTTAATTTTTTTTTTTAAAAAACTTTAGGCTAAATCGTTATTCCAAATAGCATTTTTAGTGTAATT
>SNQN01002717.1:0-21038 GCA_008642245.1 Bassia scoparia | reverse complement strand
TACTCAAATTGGATCAAATAACCCTATCATGATATCAAGAAACTTCGGCAACCATACAAATGTTAATGACTTAACGGTGTATGTCATATAACAAATGGTGTGGGAAAATTAAAGAGAAAACTGGGTGAGTAGTATTCAATTATCTATAACAACCCATACAAATCTTACCTTCCACGCACCATGCTTACAAACCTGATATMTCCAACATGAAGCACAAATTTGCTGTATAAAAAGCACAGATCAAGGCAGTATTTCAATGCTCAAATCCACAATCTCTGTTGTAATCCTCGAACGCCAGACATTTCAATGCAAAACAAATCGATTATGTGTTGTATTCATTAAAAGCAATCTAAATRAACACAGTTCAAATCTCCTTACTCTTCGAGTCTTCGTTATATTCATTTCACAAATTCACCTGATAAAAATAAATCCACCATAGAAAAAAAAGCATGCAAGACCTAACAGATACAAATTTCAACTAATACATAATGAATGAAAGATACTTTGTTTGCTCCTCTGAAATCTGAACATTTCCTTTCATGTCACGTACGTTCAACCATAAGCAATAATTTATTAACTACCAAACCACATACAGCAGATAGAGCTACACTCAGCTTGTTTGTTAATACAGAGAACATACTTCGACTCTGAAAATCTAAGAACTTAAAAATAAAAATAAAAAACTAGCCAATTCATAATCACACGGACACAACCCTGCAGTCTATCTGGTAATGAATGTGAATCGATGTAAATATACTGAGATAAATCAATGACCGCTTCCCATAATTTGTAAAGGGAAGAAACTAAGATACTTAGATAGAACTGCAAAAAAGGTAATATCCAAAACTAAAACAACACGTAGGTGCACTTGCAGCATTAGGTATGAAGATTAGGATAATGGGAACAAATTCATATCATATGTAATCTCCTAGTGATATCTCATGCCAATGTCATAGTAATAAACTACCTTCCTAGTCTCCCATTCTTCACAGAAAGTGTCTTTATTACATATACACCATTACCCTGACAGCATCATCTCCAGAGATCAATAAGAATAACCACATGGCATGGGAATTTCCAAAAGAGTATTATCAATTCATTCTCATTGCCATTGTTTATCACCAATACCAGAATAAAGCATTGAAAGAAAGTCTATGCATAGGTCCTATAAAGTACATAAGATGAATAGATCCTTCAACATACTACAATTAACAAGACCGACATACCTTCAGCATAAGAAGCCAATCATTCTAGGCATCCAGCAGCAAGATTCTAGTACCCTATAAGATAAATAAAGTGACTGAATATAAACTAAAGGATGCACACACCATTAAGATAGCAGAGAAAGCCAGAATAAGTACACTAATAGGTTGAGGTCACAAATGACAAAATGCAGAGCAGTAATGTAGCTTGTAAGACCTATAATGTTTTGATGAGGTTAATGGAGCGGAGCCATCACAGCAGGTTTTGGTTGTGCCAACACAGACCAGATCTATAATACTTCCCTTGTTTCTTTTTAAAACAACAAACATAGGAGACACATTATCCAACACGGAGTGTGTTGTGTGAAAGGACAAAGGGAGAAAGTGGGACATATTATCAGGGGAGAGTAGAAAGAAATGACTGGCGAAAAAGAAAGAAAACATTTTTTGCATCTAATTTGAATTTTCTATTTGGAAAGTGTTGATATTAAAAGAAACCGAGGAATATAGAACAAGCTATTATGTGCTCAGCATCGCTCACCAACATAATAGCATATTGCAAACAAGATATAATCACAAATTTGTATTCTCATTGGTCAACGTAGTGAGTATACATCATTTAACTAGATTGCTGATACAGAATGCAAAATTATATGAGATATGAAACCACCCAAAACTATTCTTCTCATAAAACCGCTCCAAGCCTCCAACACAATGATCCCCTACCAAATAGAGACCAGACAAGGACTCGGTTATTATGTAATTTAAAGAAACATGTTTCGCAGATATCAACCAATTTGGGAAAGACAATAACAGGTTGTACTTGAAACTTGGAATTCAAATCTTACTTTAAACAACCTACCTTTGTGTTCCTATATACTTAATACAAATAGCTAATTAACCCATCAAACTTCTTGAAATTCCAAGACTCAAGTTCATCTTAGATAGATTTAGGTTGACTCATCAAGATAGTCATTAGATATTCACAACAACCAAGTCTCAATTCCAGCAGAACTTGATTGTTACCCCCCAACACCACACACACACACACACACACACAAAAACACTCACAGCCACCACCCACACAAATGCTAGTGACACATCTTCCTTCTCCAAAACAAAAAAAAGTGGAGGAGGCTGTTAATCTAATCACTGTCGCACATTTCAAAGAAGGAAAAAACTTTTACACGCTTTGGTAATGGCAGAAGTCAGAACTAGCAAAAAAATAAGGGTTCAAGAATTATTATTTTAATACTTAACTAAGACATTGTAATTACAGGGTTTTGAGCGTTAAATCAACATTTATGCATCACATTAAGCATAAAACATACGGAGTAAAATTTTACCGGACACTGAGTCCCCTCCCCCCTTCATAAGTTTATGCCAAGACGAAATTGGGWTTGGAGGAAATCAGCAACATCTGCAGTGAAGACAGAATACATGGCATCATAAAAGCATCCATTTTAGTCACAAATATTGCAGTCTAAGAAGGTAGTATACTAACATATACCTAAAAGAGACTTTGAAAATATATTSTGACTTTACCTCTATTGTAACATATGCAAGTGACTGCAYRACCTGKCAAGTGACGTAGCAGATGTTCGCTCATTCAGMACCTTCAGGCCTTCRGCTTCAGGCACATGTTAAATTCAAAATCAAACAGATATACTAATGTACAAGTACAATTACCTGTAACATAAACTACTAGTGTAGTGAGCACATAAAACATTTAGCTATTGACTAACCTGAATAGTAGCTCATTTCAACAAAATACTTCCAAGATCAAAAGGCTTTCATAATCAATATCTGTTACAACATTAAGCAATCTCTGATGCAACTACAGCATCCAAAAATTATTTTCATAGGTGTGATACATATTAATAAAACTGTCACACATCATCATATATTAGGCCTCTRACTCAAAACCAGTATTCACAGTAGAAGCCCATAAATAATTCCAAAATGCGAAAGAGAAAAGGTTTAAAATTTAAAACCCATCAAAAATTTGGCATCAAAAATGGGGCAATATTTCCAAAGCAAACTGAACTTCCAATATCAAAATGTGAACGGCTGTGCATGTACTGTATAAAAGAAGCATTCGCAATCAGATCATGCCCACTATTTGATTGACATCACTCACACAGATGTGATATAGTAATACAATCAAAGGAGACACTAAAAACAAGCCTATTAATTACAATGTAGACTAACTGAACTACAAAAGACAGGTCACAAGGAGAATCAATTGAACTTGGGTTTAGGCATAGACTTTGAATGGGAATGAGGGGGGCCGAGCTTCTGTATCCAATGAGAAAAACCCTTCTTTTGTTCCTGTAAAATAGAATTCTGTACCAGCTTCAAGGTTCCATCGTGACCAAGTGAAGATTCAAACTGCTCAAGTACTTTCACGACTTGCCAAAATTCAGGCCTTTTCTCTGGCTGGAAGGACCAACATTGTTCGATCAATGCTCTCATGGCAGGAGGACAACCTTTTGGGAAAGCAGGCCGCAAATTCTGCAATCTCAAATGGTTCTTGGGTTAGAAATCATTTGACTCTTTATCTTTAACCAATATTTCATAAGAAAGGCAGTATAATAAAACACAAAAGAATAAATCAGGTTTCCAGCAAGATATAGTTCAGAACACAATTTACTAACTTTAGCAGACAAGTCTGCAAACTCGTTGCTACAGAWAAATTCCAAAACTTTCCATAATAGAAGAAAATTAGAAAATTATTATCAGTCRTAGGTATGAAATAAATTTCCACTTTAATGATAAGCCAGCTGCCGGCTAAACATGATTTCTGAATCAATATTGTGGTGCAAAATAGTCAAATTGGTATTTGCACAACTTGCAGCCACCTTAAAGTACACTTCAATAAATTAACACATACCAGTCCATTTGAAGTCAGGTACTCCACCACACAAGATTTAGTCTTAACAAACAAGACAAAGTTAAGCTGAAATTCTAATAACTTATATTCAGATGAGATGAGAACACAATCGGCAACTTTGGATCCATTGAATTAAGGCTAATACGTGATAAAAATAAAAATAAAAATAAAAATAAAAATAAAAATAAAATTGTAAAACACCAAATTTTAGATTTCTAAACTGACATTTGCACAAGGGGACAAACAAACCAGCCGAAACCGAATCCTCGTCAAAAAGAAGACAGCAACATAGAAATCACAATCATGACCTAAGTTAAAATTGCAAAAGTCAAGAAACAAGTCATAGAGAAACATACCTTGTTGACAACAGCATATGCGGCCTGGATAGGGGTCATATCCTCATAAGGAATATTGCCAGATACCATCTCCCATAATATGAGCCCAAAGCTGTATACATCAACCTTTCGTCCATAAGGTTTATGCCTAATCATCTCAGGAGCCATCCAGCGGTATGTTCCAGGATCATCAGCAAACGGATCGCAATGTACTTCCTCACAGGCAATCCCAAAATCAGCAATTTTCATGTGAAAGTCTTGATCAATTAGAACATTCTCAGGTTTGAGGTCCCGATGTATGACACCTTGTGAGTGCACATAATCCATTCCACGAGCAATTTCAAGTGCCACAGGGATTAATTTCTGTAGGGGGAGTGTTTCATTTTCAAGCTTGTGTAAGTATGCCCTTAAAGAGCCCTCTGACAAGTACTCTGTCACGATGCAATAGACTGGTGGTTGTCGGCATGCAGCCACAAACTGATGCAGAGAAAAACATAAGATATCAGWTTAATATTTGATCTTTATATAGTAWASATAATGTTCTCATCACAAGATTTGATAAACAGAATGKAACAACGGGAGGAGACAATTGCAAACTTAATTTAACTTAGCAACACACAAAAAATAAAAATGACAATGGARAAAWMCTTCCTGAACACAACCAACAGTAGCAGATTTCATAGTTCATGCTGCAAAGTCCAGYTTATAACACAACCTCTATGCTACACATAGTCGAAATCATAYCAAACATCGTACATGTCCAATGGTCCAAGTGTTGGACTCCGGCAATCATGCAACACAATTCAGTGTTTGGGGTCCATAATGAAGTGTCAGGTATTCATTCCCCAAGTCAAATCAAGGGACGAGGGAAAATTAGCTACAATTACAGAATAATATGCAACAAGATTCAAAACAGACAATACGTAAAAGTGGCTACCATTGACATGGTACATGTCCAACTGTCTAAGTATTGAATTCCAGTAATTATGTGAAAGTGTGAAACACATCCTTGTTTTTTTGCTTTTTGAATATAATGACAAGCTTCCATAATTCCATGCCCATGGCGTCAAATCACATGATGAAGAAAATTCGGCAGTGATGAYGAAATTGTGCAAGACAAGAATCAAAATAGTCAATAAGCACCAAGTGGCTAATTATACGGTTTCATGCGAAACAAATTCYTGTTCAAGGTCTTTAATGCAGTGTCAAGTAACCATAATGCCATGTCTGTGTCGACAAACATGATGAGGGGAAATCAGCTATAATTAAGGAATTATATACAACAAGTCACAAAACAATTAATAAGCACCAAGTGGCTATTTAGTGAAACAAATCMGTGTTTTTTCCTTAATGGTTTTAACAAAGTATCAACTATCCAGAGTTCCTATTCCGTGTCGAATAACATGATGAGGAGATTATTAGCTATATTATGGAAATGGAATTACATACAACAAGGATCAAAAAGTTCAATAAGACAAAGTGGCTAATTATGAGCCCTGCCCGGTGATGAAGGCAAGTGATGCAGAGCAAGCTTACCTTAATTACATTAGGATGGTGGAGGCGCGACAGAAGAGAAACTTCCCGGTTAAACTGCTTCTCTAATCGCGCTCCCAAGCTTCCATTGTCGTCATCATCAGGAACTCGAATAATCTTCACAGCAACAGCTTCATCCTTGTAAATACCATGGTAAAGRCGGCTATGCGCCCCATGAGCAAACCTAAGTCCCAGAAACAACTGTGAAAGATCAACCATGTAYTCATCAGCTGCTTCCACAGCAGTAACCTTCCCACCTCCATGATCAAAGTACTTTGACCAACTAGAAGAATCCTTCCTGSCCTTCAATTTCCCAAAACTCTTCATTGGAGAAAAACTCCTCTTAGGACTAGTATTGGGTGTCAACTTCACATTGGACTTCCTGTTTTCTGGTGACTCCTTACTGTTAAAAGATTTGCTAGACCTTTTATCAGGTTCCTTCCGCCTCGCAACAGGCGTCGAAAACCTCTTCTTCTCCAACCTRGCCTCCTTAAAGGTATCAGGGACAAAAGTTCCAGGAAGAGGTGACACAGATCTTTGCTTGTTTGTCAAAGGATTTTGCTGAATCTGGGGTTTATAAGAGGGGTCTAAAGCCTTAATATGTACACCACCACTGCTACTACTACTTGCTTCAGGCTTAGGCTTAAACATCGGAATTTCGGCTGTTCTAAATCTTAYAGGAATGGAGGCCAATTTTGCTGAGTCTAAACGATGACAAACTGTGTGTGAAAACTTTGTTCTTCTAATCCAAGAAGATGACTCTTCCTCCATTGGCCTCCCTCAAATTCAATCTCCTAAAATCAACAAAATCAAATACTACAAAATATGATCTTCGAGATATCCAGGAAGAAGAAGACCCCAATTCATGAATTCCTCCATTATCAACACCCAGAAATCACAAATTTCATCTCACCAACCCACAACACATGCTAAACTACATACACTATGTATTTACAAACCCTAATCAAGCTTCAACCCAATATTTTTCTGCAAGAATCACGAAACAAAACAGAAAAATAAATAAATACCCAATAACAAAAACAAGTAAAGATCAAATTTTTTTACACCCAAAAAAGGAAGAATTCTGGAGCATGAAAATATTGAAATAGAAGAGAGAGAAAATGATTTGCACACCTAAAAAAAGAAGAATTTTGATGAGGGGGTAAGAATAAAAACCAAAACTTTAAAAGAAAAAGTCAAATACCACCATCCCTAAAACTCCTGAAAATCACTCCCACAAAGATAAGATGCATAAAAAAATTGAAATCAACCCCCAATGAAAGGACAACCATTAAACGACCAAATTTGCAAATTAAAACAAACTAACAAACTCAATAATAAGATATTATATGACTAAAACCACAATAACCAAATACAATAAAATATGGCACAATGATTGTCAGAAATGAATGAAATCAGCAATAATGTCCCAAAAAAATGGAGACCCAGAAAACGTAGATGAGAGCATGAATAGTGTATTTACAAGATTTGACCCAAAATAAAAACAAGAAAAAAGAAAAACAAGAATTGACCAAAAATGAAAAAACAAACCATAGTTGAAGTTTTATAAAAAAAATATACCAGTTGCTAGTTTACATGGTCAACAAAATCACGTTGGATTGTTGGAGAAGTCTGACTAAATAATTTTAATTTAAATGGTTGTTTGTTTGTTGTGTATTTTCTCTATTTTTGAGGCCATTCAAAGAGAAATATGAGGATCAAAAAAAGAGACATGAAGAATGAAAAAATGCTCCCAAAAAATCTGAAAAGTAAGCACGATGTGTCCTTTATAAGCATACGGTATTGTATTACGGAGTGCCAGGGAAAAACGATAGCGACTCTGATTTCTTGCTTTTATTACTGTTTTGTTTCCCTAATTCGATGAGATTTTGACTTAATGGTTAAGTAATTATTGATTTGCATACCTTTATAGCTACTCATGTACCATAATAACCCGTTACGAACTTACCGATAGTATTTAGGTTTTTTCACCTTATTTAAATATAAATCTAAATACTAATAAAGCAAAAATATCATCAATAAATGACAACTATTTGTCAACTCACTTTATCTTAAATTAAATCTAAAAAAACAACTATATAATTAAAATACTATTAAAAAACAAATATATCATATCTCACTCTATTTTAAAGTAAATCTAGATGACAAAAACTATTTTTACAAGACAATTATATCCGATCTCATCGCACAGAAAATTAATCTAGTTTTTATTTATGTTGAACAAAAATCAATTAATCAAGCAATCAAAAACTTGGAGAATATAGTTCACTACGGCTTTGTTCTTTTCAAATTCTTTTCGGTACCTATTGAATGAGATAAATACTATCAATATACTCAATATTCTCCCTCCCACAAAATAAGTATCAATAAATAATTTAGATTTATTTAGATAATCAAGATTAAGATTCTTTATCTCACAAAAAAAAAGTTATGATATGGAGTACAATAAATTAAGATGAGTTGAAATAAATTATGAGTAATTATAGCGTGAAAGAACTTGATAAATTTAAGGTTATTATTATTTGTTATGTTTTACCCTGTATCATAAATGTTTGTATAACTATGTTCTCTAATAAATCCCAATAAGTTGAAAAGATATATACTTATTTTTCTGTCACACACAAATACGTACACAATAAGTTCAAATAAGTTGATAAGTACAACTAAGTTGAAAAAACATACCATACACTTATTGTGTCTAAAATATGGAAATAATATAATATGAGAAATAAAGTTAAAAAGTGTATTTAGATTGGAAAGAGAAATAAAATTGTTTAATAAATGAGTGTATTACAAAGTGGTATAATAGAATCACCCACTTAAAAAATAATACGTACGAAGTACTACGTATAAGGTAACTAACATTAGCACTTCTAAGGGTTCTAAATCATAGGTTTGATTTAAGATAGAATGGAATTTATTGACATGTGTGACATTATTATAAATACGTTATCTACTTATCTTTTTCCAATCTCGACTGATCTCATTCATTTTTTATTTTACTTATCTTTTTCCAATCTCGATTGTTCTCATTAAATTTTTATTTTTTTGACGGAGATCTCATTCATATTTAGGTCCGTTTGGTATGAGGTAATGTATTAAAGGAGTAATAATAAAAGTCAAACTTAAAAAAATAAAGGTGTTTAAAGGTGAAAATAAATAGATGGGGTGGTAGTGGGAGATAGTCACCCTCATCCACATTAGAGTAATTATTAACCTCGTATTGAGGTAATCATTACTCCATATCTCATTTTTAAGTCACAAAAAATTCAATTATTCATCTATTCTCATCTTAACTCACATGTTTTCTTCTTAATTTGAAAATGTTTGATTTTTATTACCCCTTAATATATTACCCTCATACCAAACGGGGCCTTAGTACGGAATACTCCATTTACTAAACTTTATAGCCTGTGAAAACTAAAATTGTTTTTATAAGGTAAAAAGGTACTCCGTACCTGAAATTCATGGAGATCGGTATCAATATGTGATTATTAACTTAATTAACATTTATTGCGTTGATATGTATAATAAACTCTATGATTTCGTTTTTTCATCTTATTTTTACTTAACTTTTTTTTAGCTAATCTAAATTTTATTTTAATTTACTTTTTCATACAAACAAACTTAATTTTAATAACACGGGCATTTGGTATGAGAGATTATGGGGTGGGAATGGGATTATCAATCCTAAGTTTCTATAATCCAATGTTTGATAGGTGTGAACTAAATTTGAAAATGGGAATGAGAATATTTGGCTCTTATTCCCCATGATTTATTACCCAGGGGTAGGTAATAAAATGGTGGAAATAGGATTATTTTGTTGAAAAGTCTAAAATATCCCTACCTATTAATTGATATTATACCTTAACTCACTTATGAGAGGGTAAATTGATAAATTATCCCTACTTTAATCCCACATATCAAACATGGGATTTCAAATTTTTTAATTTTATTCCCACTAACATGTCAAACAAAAGATTGAGATTATTTTACGAATTCTCACCTTCTAATTCTCATTCCCACTCTTACTTTATATTCTCCGAATTCTCATTCTCATATGCCAAACGCCCCGTAAGGGTCTTGCTATTCATAACGCTAAGGATGATGCAAACGCAATTTATATTTCTCATGCATCGCCCTTAAGGCTGTGAATAGTAAAACCCTTTTAATAATACAACTTTATTAAAAATCTTCCCAATTTGAACTTACTACTCGTAGTTACTACTATCAAATATAGGGTCTATTCTATTCACTTTATTTATTTGATCTTATCTTATCTTATTTTTTCTGATTTGAAATTATCTTAACTTGTTTTTCTGATCCGAACTTATTTTTTCTGAACTGAACTTTATCTAATTTTTCATGAAATTGTTTTGTGAGATAAACAATAATAAGTTTATTCTTTTCAACTTATTTTTTGAACTAAACTTATTATTTTATCTGGACTTATTACATAACAAACCCATAAAATCAACTAATCTCATTTACGATTAGTTGGCTTTTTGACTAAACTTTATTTATTTATTTATTGCTGTTTTTTCAGTTTGACATTTTTTTTACGAGAAAATTAAAATGGTTTCATTCATAAGATAGCTAAACGACACTTACAATTTGACAAAACAACAATTGACATACACAAAACCTGTGAACTTTTTGCATTACTAAAACAAATTTAACTACAAGTCGCCTTAAATATTTCCCTTCATCTGAAGCAATACGAATCTGTGAGTTCGCGCAAGTTCGGCATGTAATCTGTTTATGCATAATTGCGTCGGCCCATGTACATCTGAAGTCTTCCCAAAAAAGCCAAAAATCATGAAACCCTACACACTAGAATCTAAAGGAGAATAAGGGCATAACGATCAGCGAACAATCAGTCAATCGAAATCACCTGCAATACCGAAACAAGAAAATAGCCACTGGAACAACTTGTGAACCAAACGACGTCTGATAACCGCCGAAAAGGCCAAAACTCAATCCGGAGCTCCCCCCACAACCAGGAAGAACGAAAGAGGAGGATCGAAGAGCCATGATTATGCGATCAATTATTCCCCAAAATCCAAAAGACTCCCTTACTAAACAAAAAAAATAGGGCTTTTAAAATAACAAAATCTAAGGACAAAATTAAAGACACTACACAAGCCCTAGACACATTAAAGATCCAATCGCAAGTCAGCGCCGCCACCATCAGTTGCCGCGACAACCAAGTCGCCCCCATGAGTGCCCAACAGGCTGAAGTCTCCTCCGTCAATACATGCCCATTAGCTGCGACCACAACAAGCGCTATCCTCAAGCAGAATCAACGCCCAATCGCATCCACCAACAACATCAACCAACGAACTAAACGACACTACAGCCCCTCGTAGAATACAACCCGACCACCAACGAACCAGACGACCAACAACCCCCAACTGCAATAGACCAACAAAGGGTGACTCGTCGACGCTAGGGGGGCAAAGCCCAGCCTAACCCCGACGGTCCCCTTCAACTCTTTAGGACGCCGAGCGGAAAACGGGAAAAGGAACGAGAAAGCGTGTGCGAGACCAAAACAAACCACAAGTTTATGAAAACCATGGGAATTTGAGAGAGAGAAATCTGAAAAATGGAAGAACCTTACCTTGGATTCAAGGAAGGGATGAAGGGAACTCTACCTAAACCCTAGTTTACTGAGAGAAAAAGGGTTTGGAGAGGATTGGTTTTGTGGAGTTTATGTTATCAACTATTACCTTTTCAGTTTGACAATAATTAGTGTTGTTGAGATTTCATCTTGTGATTTTATCTCACTGAAAATAGATGACGATTTTATTCTTCTTGGTCAAGTTATGTCTAAAGCACTTTTGTAAACCCCAAATATTTTTCTTACTTTTCATTTCTATTTGTTCCTAAATACAATTTCAATGATTATATTGTATAGCACTCCCCAACTTCTCTCTAAAAAAACTCTATTTAAAACTCTAACTTGTTTTATACGGAGTACAAATAATCTGAATGATTATATAGTATTGTTTTATGTCAAGAATCATAGAGAAAAATAGATCTACATTATTATTGCTTGTGTTGCTTGTCATATGTTTCACATACAATTACATCAATATATATAGAAGAAAAAAAAAATAACATAACCTAGATAAAACCCTAATAACCTAGAATAACTTAATGGGTCTTGGACCCTCTAACATTTTAGTTTGTTAATGAATAATTCTCCTTTCTATCCTCAATTTTTGGGTTTATTATAAATTTTTTTTTGTGAGAGTTCGAAATGTAGTTTTCTTGTCTACAATTATAAACTAGTGTTGGTTGTTTGTGCCAAATTCGGGCTCTTCATCTAAAACCTTTAGTTTTGGAAACGGGTCAGACCAACGAAGATTAGATATGATTTTTGAGTTGTCCAAACCCACACCTTTTAAGACGACGAACCAAATGGGATCGGATTAACGGACCAAGCCAATGATGATCATGGTAGAACGTACGTAGATGCCCCCACGAGGAGACGGGGATACGAAGGAATATCCAATTGCATCCATAGAATTGTTGACATGTTACGGGAGTTAGTGGAAAAAGGGACCATCACAAAGCAAGGGATGAAGTCATAGGAAAAAAAAGACGTGTACATTGTGTATATATATGATTATGTGAATGAATGCGTTGTATTTGTACCTTTTCTTTTTGGTAATAAGGAAGCCTTCCAAATTTCCGTGAATTATGACAAAGTTAGCGTCTTTATCATCATGGAATGAACTATTATGAATGACACTCAACTCTGCTTTTTCTTCTTCTTTATTTAACCATTGCAGCATAATAATAAATTTAATAATAATCATCTTTCAATTCTGTAATGCTTTTAACTTTCTCACAGTTATCTGTCACAGGACTACTGTATTAATTACGGGCTACCCTCTTCATTCCCAGTGAGTGTAGTGATGCATAATATCTTTTAAAGATACTTTCGAGGGAACCTACCAACAACAGTGAGCTCAAGAGGGAATTAAGCAATTTGACGTTCTTAGGTAGAGGTGATCATGGGACGGAACGAGTTTGGGGCGGGCTTGGCATGGAATTAAGGYYCTTTGATCGGGCCGGGCATAAGTACCGGTATAAAGTTGTTGTTCAAAGCTCAAAAAAATAAGAGCGAGCCTAGCGAGTTTTTTTTGACCGGACCAAAAATTTAACCAAAATGTCTTGAATTTGATCGCCGAAGTCTGAACCAAAAATGGAAATTCGGGTCAGGCACAAAAGGCCGCAATTTGGCAGGCTGAGCTCTATTTGTTCACTTCTATGTTAAGGGAGGTCTCGAGTTTTAGCTTGATAGTATGTAGGAACTCTTGTTGCGTTAAATCTGGAATTTCAAACTGTTGGCTTTTTTTATTTTAATTGTTATTTTTGCAAATGAGTCATAAAAATGGAATTCATTTACAATAGAAGAGATGGTATGAAGATTCGAATCTCTAACCACAAAATCAAAGGTGGGGGATGAAGCGATATCCAAAGTCCAAACCCCTTCTTCTTGTTGGCTTATTTGTGAGTTGTGACTAATGAGTAAAAGGTCGGCTTTATTTTGGCAATTCTTCTTTTAAACAAAAAGGTGGGAAATTGGGTCCATAATAAATTGAAACTGAGTTTCATAGGTTCAATCTGGGCTGGCCCACCCAATACATAGCTAAATTTCAGAGGTTCAACAAAGTTTGGGCCTTGACTTGCTAAGCGTAGTTCAAGAAATTTGGATTGGGCTTTTCTACATTTCTCAAAAAGTCCAAATAACTGAATTCTCAACAAAGGATCTACTCATGTATATGTTACACATCCCATAGAAGTAAGACAAAGTATAAGGAAAAACGGTTTTACATTAATTTATTGAAAAACCATGCACATTAAGCAAAAAAAAAAAATTGATTTTTTTTGTACTGTGCTAAAGTGACTATCATTACTGCAATAATAATTGCAAATGTGAGAAAAAATAATTAAAGTTACATTTTTCTAGCTTTAAATTATGCTAATAGAATTCCAAGTTACACTTATATAGTCAAAATTTATGTAAATTTTATTTGAAGTTACACTTTTATGTATTAAAGTGATCAGTTAAAAAGAGTAACTTAAGGCATTAAAACCATAACTTTATCAATTTTATATTTCAAAGACTCCGTTTTACAATAAATTATTGTAAGGCGGTTGCACCAACAAATTTATAGGATAAGAGATAATCAAACTACCACACACCACTTTAATGACAAGATTTGAGGAGAGATTGCACCAACAACACTATCAAATCATCAATCATGAGATTCATGACGATAGCTACCACCTATGAAGCACAGAAACAACAGAGAAATGTTTCGGAAACTTGGAAATTTGGAGGAAACTTTGTTACCATCTTTAATGTCTCCGTACAACTAAAACATTATTTATGTTTCGTTTCTCAATTTCTTTTTAATGCAATTTAAGTTATATTTTTATTTCTAGGGTATTTCAACCAACTTTGATTTTTTTAACACAATTCAATAATTTTTCTTGATAAAAACTTTTATTTTTTAATTATTGTAAACGTTTCCCCATTTTTTTATTTTTTGGAATTGACGTTTCCCCGTTTCCAAAACGTTTTCGTTTCCAAAACTCGATGCGTTTTCGTGCTACATGCCCGTTTTACATGGTATCTTAGCCCAAGTTGGTTGTGATTGATTTGGATCAATTTATGAACAACTCAGCTCACGTGTGAAGGGAAGTGTTGAACCCATGAATAATTCACATGTGATAAAATTCTAGAGTTGAGACCACTGTATAAAATTAAGGGGATACTCTTCTCATTGCTATATGATTTTGACGAGAAACCTCTTGGTCTTGTGATGTGGACTTCACTCCTCCTGGTGAGCGTGACCAAAACCCGTTTGACAATTGGGTTTAGGTCAAGAGATTTTACATTAATGGATTAAGAGCAATTTGACTCATTTTTAAAACTTGGTCTGCATGAGCAATGAAAGCAAATTAGATGATGTTAGACCTTTTTAAATTCCTACTCACAAGTCATAAAGCCTAATTGAAAAAAAACCCCAAATCTTTGAAAACCCTAAGTGCAAAAAAAACAAATGCTTAGCAAATTGGATTAGAGATACAATTGCAAGAGAAAAAAAGCTTATTCTTGAAGTTTGATGATTCCATGCAAGAAGGGGGAATATATAGAAAGGAAATTGAAAAACCATCCTTACAATGAGACCCTAACATCTAGTCAACGTCCACAGTTAAAAGTAGCAAATTTCAAAACTTTGATACACAAAAGGTGGTAAAATTTAATAAAAATTAGATAAGGTGATAATTTTTAAAATTGATACTACAAAAAGTGTAAGCACTAATTTTTTCTCATTATTATTACTAATTTTGATTTAGTTCCTTTTAGTTTAGTTTAATCCAATTCAATTCAATTCAAGTTCAGTCCAAAACATCAAAATCCTGGATCGACAGTACATGATAATTTGATACATAATACGGTACATAAACAACAACTGAATTGCTTGAAATCACAGAAGTGCAACATACATCTTTCCTAGCTTCTTAAATGCACAAACAAGTGTACATACACATCAATTTCAATCAATAAAGCATTGAATATAATTGTTTGTAGAATAAATGGTCTTGTAGAGGTGGCAGGGTTCAATGGACCGTAGCTAGAAATGTTGTTCCAAATACACGATCCAAATACCTATAAAATCAAACAAGACTATCTTGGAGGCAACTCAGGAACAACCCCTTCGATGAAGGTGTCAGTATAATGCCACATGATGGTATTTTTTAGAGAGAAAAGTAGACATATTAAGTTTGTATATACTTACCAGGTCTGGCTGACCATGAGATGCCTTATATACCACGAGAGGTGGTACGTAACCGTTGTCTCTTCATTAGACATGTGTCATACGTAGGTCATCCATAGGTGTCAGGCTCATGTACCCCTATTGACTATGAAGTGTAGACTAACTTTATCTTTGAGCCTTTGGCACTTACATTTAAGTCCATCAGTATTTTGTAAATGGAACTTGGAAATATTTGATCCAATGGACAAATATACACCAACAATAATCTTTCAAAATACAAAGTTAACTTGGGAGTATTCCATTTGGTGATATTTTATCAAACCTATTACGAAATTTATCACCAAGAAAAGAACTTACAACAATTCAACAAAGGATAATCTAAACATTTCTGATATCCTTTTTCTAAAGTAATAATTTGAGCAAATTGAATTGCACACTACATCAAAATCATTGTTGGCAACTAAAGCCATTACATCTAACACACATTCCTACCTACTTAGTAGTAGTAGTAGTAGTTATACATCCCGCTTTTGCTATACACTCATACATGCATGACTAAGTATATCCAATCATTCAACACACTACATCATCAATGAACAACAACAATTCCACTGTCTTCAATCATACAACTGCAACGGCTTTGCGATGCATATCCATCAATGCCATTGTTAGCATAGATGCAGCCTTTGCAGGCTTGCTAATCTTATTCGCATGACCGCGATTAGCCGGTGGATTAGCCTCCCCCTCTACCCGCTCACAGTTAGTGCTAAACCACTTTGCTTGCATGTATTTTTGCTTCCTCCACGGTCCCATGTGCATTTTCTTGTCCTTCATACACTTCTTGGCCGCTGCACACAAGACCTTGATTAGGGTCTTCAGTCTTTCGGCTTTACCGACGAAAACCTCCGGCAAACGACTTATGAGTCTGTTGTAATCGTCGCTTGCTCTGGCCATCTCAAAATCCGCCCTGAAACTCAACTCGATAATCACCCTTACTTCTCCCTTCTTTGAATTGTCAACSACGTCAATGAATTTGTGTTCACCTGTTGATTAAAGAATGATAAACTAAGATTTAGCTGACATAGTCCAAGATATGATGACATTAACATAATCTCAAATAATGATCTATCACAGTTTAACATGTTACTTATTTACTTAATTAACTATGTAAGTAGTGTCACATTGTCAATCTCATTCAAAGTAAGTTTAGATCTACATCGAAGTCAATAAAGATCTACTTAATGAGTAACAGCCAACACACCAACCCATTAAGCTTTCGTCGCCACATATACACTAGTAATAAATATTTATGTGTAGCAAGTGCATAGACGATAAGWCTAGAGACAATKAGCGAAARAGAAAGGTATATAAAAATATCGTCTTTCATTGATCATCATCATTGGCTTAGTCAATTTCGTGGTGGGACAATTAAGTATGTTTAGTAAACACCAAGAGTCATCTAATACTTTGGCTATGTTCAATTGTTCATCACACTATACCTACTATAATGTTTGTTTATCCAATTCTACGTACATTCGAGTGTATAATAGATTATTCCTTATTTTTCGTGAACATTCTAGACCGCGAGTTTTATCTACTTCCTTCCATGATATTTCCGTTATGTATATGATAACATTGACATGTAACAAAACAAACGAACCAAGACAAGATAAGATGATATACCTGAAGGAATTTCCGGCGAGCTTCTCCATTTGGTCCGGCATACGGCGCTGTTGTAGCCGGCGTTTCGGAGCCTGCTACAAACCTCCCTCATCAAACAACTCCGGCAATCGTTCCCGGCAACTAACTTGCTACATTTACAATAGTTCCCTTGTCCTTGCAACTCTTTCAATGCCTCTTTCGTCACATTTCTTATTCCTGTTTCCAGTGACGTTGTTCGGCATAATGTCGCCTGTATTTGATTAATCAAACAAAATTAATTTACCACCAACTTCTTAATTAACATACGTATTTTTTTAATCAACAGCAATCATCTAAACTACCATAAAAAGTCTAATAATTCAAATAAATTCTTTGAATCAGCAACTAATGCATCAATGTATATACTTGATCGTAATAAGCTTTAACGTTACAAATACACGTGTAAAGCAAATAAATAAAGAGAGATGAACTAATTTGCAACTTAATTAGAWAACAAACTCATTTTATGTGCGTGATCTAAACTTTTAATACCTTGATTGATTGATGTAGTAAGGTAAATCAAAACTTCTTACAATAATTTTTGCTAACATATTTAGATTAATGTCATGAGAAACCGGAACTAATTTTACCGCTAGTATTACCAAACACGCCTATAATCTCTTAATTTTTTATAAAAAAAATGGAGAAAAATTATGTAAAGATGGTGTTGATTCCCAAAAATTCTTATCTGTTGAACCTCTCAGAATTTTCATCATCATCATCATCTCCCTCAAAACATGGCATCACTATCATCATTAACAACATCGTACTCTCATCCGACCCTTCTGAAACCCAAAAACGAGAAGAACTCACACCAGCTCGTCGCTATATTATATTTCCGTGCTTTTAGATTATCATACGTCAATTCGGCTAACCGCCGGACCTCGCGAGCTCCGGTGATTGCCATTTTCAAAAAAATTAATTTAATCAGACACGTGTAATAACAGGAACTTAGAAGAGAGAGAAGAGTTATTTCTAGAAGTTTATTGGGTTGGGTTTTTTAGGTGAGCACACAATTTGGTGCTAATTGCGTTGTTAATGATGTTTTGTTTATTGCAATTTGTGAATTTTGTTCGGGCGGTTATATATAGGTTTGAGAGCCAATGAAAGGGTGACCCACATTGGGACCTCGAGTCGCCGGCATATGAGTAAACACTAACAGCTAAGGTCCACGTCAGATGTATACTACGTTTGCTCAATAATTTGAGTAAGCATGCATTTTAGTAATTTCACATATTTGGATAATCGGTTGGTTTGTGATATGCTCGAAATATTCTATGCGTTCTTCGAATTTCGGAATTATCCTCCTTCATTTGATCGGTTTGTATATTATGATGATTTATTATCCTGTTTTGAAGGACAGTTACAAGTATGGGGGTATAATGGAATATGTGGGTTTTGACAATGGATATGTGTGGTTGATTCGTTTGGTTGATTTTTATGACACCAACCACCATCTATACTTTGGTAAATAATTCAACATTAGGATAATATGGTTAAGGCCTTTTGGTGTCAGGGATTATACGGTGGGGAGATGACATTATTATCTCAAATTTTATAAATCCAATGTTTAGGTATGTTTGGTAAAATCAGCTGTGTGTGTAGTGGATAGCTGTAATTTAGATGTCAACGATAAGAGGTAGCTGTAGCGGTTGATTAATAGCTGTTGGCGTAGCTGTAATTTGTGTTAGTATGTGGCAAATAAGTATTTGGTAATAGTAGTTAAAAAATATATGATTTTTAAGAGTAATAGTAGCGTTTAAAAAAGCTATCACTAGTAACTTTTGTGAAAATCTATCTCAAAAGCTAAATGCTAGTTTGCACAGCTAATTTGCCAACACCATTAGTTAGATATTTAGATAAGCTAGTTAGTGACAGTCAAAACTCTACAAAAACATTAAAAGCTCCATCCAAACATACCCTTAGTAGGTGGAAATTAGTTTTGAAATGAGAATGAGATTATTTAACTCTTATTCTTCATATTTTATTACCCAGGGTAGGTAATAGAATGGTGGAAATGAGATTATTTTGATAAATAAACTAAAATATCCCCACCTATTAATTGATACTTCCTACTTTCTCCGTATCAAATTAAACGCAACAAACCAAATTTCACGTATTTTGAGATTGAGATTTAACAATGTAAACAAACAAATTATCCAAAATGATTTTAACACGATGAAAAATGAGATTATAATTTTATAGTGTTAAAATTATTTTGATTAATTTGCTCGTATACATTGTTAAATCTTAACCTCGAAATGCGTGAAATTTAGTTTGTTGCGTTTAATTTGATACGGATGAAGTATTATACTTTACCTCACTCATGAAAGAGTAAATTGGTAAACTTTAAATTTAATCCATACTTTAATCCCACATACCACAAATGAGATTTCAAAATTTTTAAATTTTTCCCCACTAAGGGCATCTTTATCCCTGAGACTTACTCCTACAATTCAGACTCTGTCACATCAACTTTTACCCACTTTTTAACTATCCAGACTCATACAAGTTTTACACTTTATCCCTAAGACTTCATTTCAGACTTACTTTTAAAATATATCCTAACATTTTTTTTTTATAAAATTGTCAAAATATTTTAAAACATTTTCTTATACACTTATTCATTAGAGAAAGGCGGTCCACATGAGTCTCAATGTGAGTTTGGTTTTCCAAGACTCCCTCTAATTTTGAAGCACAATATTGGGTGAGACTTGCTTGAGACTCACTTTGAGACTTGGGATAAACATGCCCTAACATTCTAAACAAGTGATTGAGATTATTTTACGAATTCTCACCTTCAAATTAAATTCTCATTCCTACTCCCACTTTATATTCCCCAAATTCCTATTCCCACATGTCAAACGCCCCTTAGAGAAATGGAGATCGATAGTACCATAATTAGTTGTTTACTTATAGACTTAAGCCTTGTTTCTTGGACTTATTTTCATGGTACATAAGTTCGGTTCAGTTCAATTAAGTAATCTAATATCCTCTCTCTCATAAAATATTTAATTCAATTCAGTTCAGTTTAGTTAAGCTAGGTTCAGTTCAACTCTAGTCCAAAGAAACAGAGTCTAAAGTCCTATTTCTTTGGATTTATTTTCATGGTACATAAGTTAAGTTTAGTTTAGTTAAGTTAAGTTAAGTTATGTTACCTAACCTTATTTCTTTCTCTCATAAATATTTATTTTAGTTCAGTCTAAAGAAATAGAGCCTAAACATGGAAATGAACAAAGCCGATGTTAGCAAGCAATACAACTATACATGTATTTATCGGGAGAGTGATGGATAATTCAAGTAATTAAAGCTTTTCTCCCTATTTCAGGAGATTGAGGTCGATTCTAATCTCCGCAACTCCACCCTTGTTGCTCTTTTAGCAATAAAATAAAATAAAATAAAATAATTAAAAAATACATGTATTTATAGACGTATTAGCACCGTACGCATGGGTTTGGGGATGAAGTATTCAAGATGGTCCCACTAGAGTTGTCAATGCCAACTAGGAAAGCTACCCTTGATCTGATCTAGATTTCCCTACTTATATTATGCG
>SNQN01002716.1:34264-69935 GCA_008642245.1 Bassia scoparia | reverse complement strand
GGGCGTCCGTGAATAACCTTTCTAGGCACGGTGGCGATTCCCCTTACTCGACAACACTACCCCAACGCACTCACGTGCGGGATCCGTGGCTCAAGCCCACGCACAAGCACCTCGATGTAGTACCAAGCCGCGCGCCCGCTATATGCTGAGGGCGCGGCCCACGTCCTACACCTTGTGAAAGCAAAGTGTTTACCAATTTATCATACCACTGCCTGGAAGCCTGTTTCAAACCATAAAGGGATTTTCTGAGCTTGCACACCTTCTGAGTAGAATTATCAATTCCCTTAGGTATTTCCATATACACTTCTTCTGATAAATCACCATGTAAGAAGGCATTATTCACATCTAGCTGGAACACGGGCCATTTATGATGAGAAGCCAAAGCCAAAATGCATCTTAAAGTTGGCATTTTGATGACTGGACTGAATGTTTCATCAAAATCTATGCCATGTTTTTTAGTGTACCCTTTGGCAACCAATCTTGCCTTGAACCTTTCAATAGTKCCATCAGATTTCCTTTTTATCTTATACACCCATTTACATTTAATTGTTTTCTTTCCCTTTGGCAATGACACCAACTCCCAAGTATTATTCTTTTCAAGGGCTTGTACCTCTATTTGCATAGCCTGTACCCACCTATCATCCTTGGTTGCTTCCTCATATAACAAGGGTTCTGAGCCCTCAAAATTTTCAATTGGATCTTGGATGATACTGACCAAGTTACACCAGTGAGTAGTACTAATATTGCAATGATAATCACCAAGATATGAAGGTGGTTTCTTAATTCTGCTTGATTGTCTGACAGGAGGTGGATTTATTTGAAGGATCAGATTAAATTGAGTGTCATAATCAGCAGTAGGAGATGGAGAAGAATTAGAAGAAAAAGAATTTGTGTCTGTGAGATCAACTAACTGAAAGACATCATTATGTTGATTAGAAACAGAATTATGTAGATTTTGTGATAAATGGAAAACACCAGGTGTATCATAGTAAGAGGGATGAATAAAYTTTGTAGAAGATGGCAAATATAAATGAGAAGAGGGTTGAACAGAAGGTGTATTAGATTGCATATGAAAAGGAAAATGCAGTTCATGAAACACAACATCCCTGGACACAAAAATCTTATAAGTCTCTAAATCAAGTAATTTGTACCCTTTCTGCCCTAAGGCATACCCCCATAAACACACAAGGTTTAGCTCTTGGGTCAAATTTGGATCTTTGAACAGTGGTGGTGGAAACATAACACAAGCATCCAAAAGATTTAAGTGCAGAAAAATCAGGCAATTTCTCATATAACAGTTGATAAGAGGTTAAGAAATTTATGGGTTTTAAGGGTAATCTGTTGAGAAGATATGTTGCACATAACAAACACTCCCCCCAAAATTMCTTYGGCACCTTGGATTGAAAAAATAGAGKTCTTGCCACCTCTAAAATGTGCCTATGTTTTCTCTCCACAACACCATTCTYCTGAGGTGTCCCAGRACAACTAGTCTCATGCAAAATACCCTTACCCAARAACAAAGWCTTCATGGGACCCTCACATAGCTCRTGGGCATTATCACTTCTTATTTTCTGCACTTTGACATTAAATTGTGTTTCAACATACAAAAAGAATTGTTGCATAACACTCACAACATCAGACTTATATTTGATTAAATGTGTCCAGGTAAACCTGTTGTAATCATCTACAATAGTAATGAACTGATTACAACCAGAATGTGTGAGGACTCTATAAGGTCCCCACAAATCAATATGTAACAACTGAAAAGGAAAAGTTGATTTTATTGTGCTTACATGAAAAGAAAGTCTAGGCTGCTTAGCAGCTGGACAGATTTGACAAATTGTGGAATTCATACATTCTGACACAGGACAATCAGGTATAATATGCTTGATCTGTGGAAAAGGAAGATGACCAAGCCTTGTGTGCCATAGTCTAGCTTTTTGAACATCAGTTGCAACTGCAGAAACAATGCTAAGCCCTTTACTTGAAGGATTTGACAAGATTGGCTTGCTGAGTTGGTATAACCCATCTACCAGATTACCAAGTGGAATTGGAGGCTCTTTCAAGGAGTGCTCCTGGATATAGCAGGTATTATGAGAAAAATAGATGACTGAGGAGAGATCAAAWCAAACTTTGTTCACAGAAAGCAAATTGAATTGAAAATCAGGAGCATGCAATACACCATGCAAGGTTATGGTAGGACTCAACACAACTGTGCCAATGTTTTTGACTTTTATTCTGTCACCATTAGGTATGATTATAGTACCATTAAAGGGTTTAGAATTAAGAAATAGGCTTAAATCATTGCAAATATGGTCACTAGCTCCACTGTCTATTATCCATTGAGTCTTAAGACAAGAAACAAGGAAAAGAGTACCTGCTAGATTAGCTTGATGCGTAACTTCAGGATCATTCTTCTGATCATTTCCAGGATTATTCTTCTTATTAATCATCTCCAACAAGTAATTATACTGCCCAACTGTAATATTAGGAGCTGAACCAGAAGAATCAATTTGCTGTGCATGTTGGCCAACACCCTCTTGCACCACAGACTGAACAGAAGCAGCTGAGACCTTTTTTCCTTGAAATTCTTAAAACCAGGAGGATAACCATGAACTTTGAAGCATCTCTCAAGACTATGCCCTGGAATCTTACAATGTGTACAATAATATGACGAAGCTGGCCTCTTATTATTCTGGTTCTTGTATCCAACCCCTGAATTATCACCAATATTACTCTGATTCCCCTTGTAACCATGATTATTTTGCTGCCTATGAGGTGGATAATAAGGCCTCGAATTAGATGCAGCAAATGCTAATGATTCCTTTGAATCAGAAGTATCATGAGACAGCTCTTTATGTGACTTTTCCTGTGCAAAAAGCATGTATGCTTCAGAAATTGGTGGTAATTCTTTCATCATTAGAACATTGCCTCTTATACCTGAGAATACTTCCTTTAATTTCATCATGAAACGAATGAGTTTCCTATTCTGCTCTTGTTTAAACAATCTCCCAGTGAGCTTGCAAGTGCATCTATTGCAAATACAAGTTGGAATAGGATCAACAGTATCAAGATCATCCCATAAGACCTTGAACTTAGTATAAAACTCAAGAAAAGAAAGATCCCCTCGTATAATCTCAGCCAATTGCTTTTCTAGATTGAAGATCTTTGTGTGTGAACTATAAGCAAACTTCTCATCCAAGTCTTTCCAGATTTCAGCTGCAATATTAAAAGACATGACACCTTCTGCAACCTTAGGATCCAGATTAAACACAATCCATGACATAATATTGTCATTGCATCTATCCCATGCAACACTCTTAGGATCAGTTTCTTCAGGCCTTGGCAAGGTTCCTCTAAGAAAATCAAGTTTGTTTCTGGTTGAAAATGCCATGAGCATACATTTCTTCCAATTTGCAAAACCAGTGCCATCAAATTTTTTATTAACAAGTGACTGATGTGTATAATCAGATGGATGAATATAGTATACATTTGAAGGATCATTATTAGGAAGGATTGGATGATTTGACTGTTGTGGTTGTTGATTTTGCTGAGGTTGTTGAGATTGTTGTGAGGTTTCAAAAGCCATAACCGCAAAAGAAAATAGAATTGATACACTGATTAAGGTATGAAAAGAAGAAGGATGCAGTAAAATAAAGAAATGAGGATCAAGAATGCAGAAATCAAGAGAAAATAGAATTGACAAAAGAAAATAACAGGTGTTTGATTAATCAAGAATGCAAAGAAAATGAAGTAACCACACAATTGCAGGATAACAACAGAAATCAGAAAAATTTATCGAATTCAATTAGAAAAGTTCAGAATATGGAAGCAAATTTAGGAAAATTGTAACAATCGAGAAATTCTGAATCAACGAGGAAAAGAGACGATACTTATCTCAACTGGAATCGATTGCAAATGAAATCAGTATCAACCAGAAACAATCCTTCAGAAAACCAGAATCAATCGCAAGTTCGAAGTGTCAATGCGAAGAAGAGAGCACAATCGATCAAAATCGAAGAAAACATAGTCGAACAGCAAAATAGTTAACAATGAACAATCTGAGCGCAGCAATCAGTATGAAAATCTTCAAAACGTGTGATCGATCATCAGAAGGCTCTGATACCATGATGAAAGTAGCATCATTACTGCATTTGATCATTTGATCATCTTAGAACAACAAATTGAATATAACAGAATACAACAATGAAAATGATATTGTGAAAGTTTAGTTGCTTGAGAAGTAAGAAAGAAAGAGAGAGAAGAAAGAGAGATATTATTTTTTTATCAGAATTAGAGTAGTAATACAATTAGTATCAACTCATATATATGTATATCTCATCTTACAAAATGCACTAAGGCTTTGCATAAATATCAGCTAAGGAATGAACTAAGCTGAGCTAAGGCTTGCTGGCCTGTGCAACTCACGTGAGGAGAGTACTAATCACCAATAACATGTATGCGTGTTAAATTAAAATGGGTAGAACATTTTGAAATACAGGGAATAATTGACAAGTAGTTTGTATAGTAAGTGAAATGTTGTAGGTTAAAAACTTAACAAATACAAATTGAAGTATTGATTGTATTAATTAGTGAAGATTGTTTGGGTAATCTTGGAAATATATTGAACGCTTAGTAGGCCTATTAGTATTTGCTTGCATTGATTAGATGGTTTACAAGTTATGGTAATATGGTTGTATTTGGGACAAGTAGGATCATACACTGAGTACAAAACACCAGAGAAAGTACCCCTCTGATTTTTTATGTTTTGTGTAATTTTTTCATTGGATAGATTTTTAATGTTTTGTGCATTATTCTATTTAGGTACATTATATCTCCAATCTATTTTTGCTTTTTAACCCCACCTTCCCTTAATTTCCCCACTTTCCCCTACTTTTTCCCTTTCACACACTTTCTCTGCAACCTATATTTTTTACTTATTATCGTCACTCACAGTAAAATATACTCCGTATTATTCCTAATTTTTCTCCTTAATAGTAAATGAACAATTCATTAAAAATCAAGGAGGTATATTTTAATAGCAAAAATTTGTAAAACGGCTACTTTGTACTTACTCATGGAATATTGTCCATAAAGTATAAAAACATTTTCCATGTAATATCAAACATTGTCTACGTGTTTTTTGTTTTGTTTTTTGAGACGTCAAACACATGGTTCCATTTGCTTTTCGACACATATGTTTATATACTATGTGGTGCTTTGTGGTTGGTTTTTATTTTTTATTTTTAAAAAAAATTAAAACACTTGAAGTAAGTTGTTTTTTTTGTGAAAAGGTGCATGCGATTTATATATCGTAGCACTTAGTTTATCACTTCTCTAGAACACCATGTACGCCAACCAACCACAAAATCTCAGTGTCAATCATCCGGCCACTTCGATTTTGTGTATCTAGGACTGTTAATTTGGTTATAAAGCTGATTATTGAACTAAAATAAGTGAAAACTTAACTGAATTAACCAAACTGATATGAACTGTAACTGAACTTAACTGAACTGAGTCAAACTACAACTGAATTTAACTGATAATATAAAACTAAACTGTAACTAAACTGAAAAAACTGAAACTGAAATTAACTCTCAACGTAAAACCGAAACTGAGATTAAAAGAACTGTTATTAACTAGAATTGAACTTAACTGTAGCTTAAATCAACTAAACTGGAATAAACTGAAACTGAACCTAAGCGAACTGTAATAAACATAAATTGAACCTAACTGAACTTTAATAAACTTAAACCGAAATCAAATGAACTAAAATAAACTAAATTCCGAAATAAACTGAAATTGAAATAAACTAATACTAAAACTGAAATTAATTGAAATCAAATAATTAAAAGAAGTATTTTTAATAGTGTAAATATAAGATTAGTAGCTTAATTTTTTAAAAATATACGCAAAATAAAAACTTATTAATCTAATACGGAGTATTTGTCTAAATATTATCCTTATTATCTTTTACCCTTATTAGAACCCCACGTTTAATTAATAGTAGCAATTAGGTTTTAGTTTATGGGTTTTGCCCTCTTGTAGACCAAAAAAAATCTTTTAATCTCTTTCTTTGGCGAAATTCACCCGACATTTCTTCTCTTTCCATCTTCTTTGTACCGCAACTCTTCTCTCTCCATCCTTAAAATTTTTTTGCTAGACCTCTTTCGTTTTAGCTATTGAAAAATTGATGTCATAAACTCCGAAAGATAAATAATGTTTACACTACTACGATCATTTTGGTACCAATTTCGTTTGGTTAAGAAGTTTTTCGATTTTTAAAGATTTGCTTGATTTTTATGGGTTTGGTTTTCAATTTTGTGTTTCAAATTTTGTTCGAAACCTTTTTTGGGTTTCTTCAATTTGGTTCGAAATTCTTTGTTTTTAGAGGTTTGGTTTTTTATGGGTTTCTTTATTTTTTGGTTTGAAATTTAGGGGCTTATTTATTATTTGGTTCTCAATTTCAGTTTGTTTAATTATGTTTTTTTTATTATAGGTTTGGTTTTGTGTTGTTTATTTTTTCGGTTTTGATTTTCCTAGTATATCTTAAAGTCAAATATATTAAAATGTTAACTTAATTGATTAATTAACTTTCATAGAGGTTATTAGTTGAGCTTAATTTGACACAATCTAACAACATTGATAATGTTAGCTTTTCTTTCGTTGTGATCTACTCCGTATTTATCAACTAAATTAATTTGCCTATTACGTAAAATATATTAATTAACTTAGCTAGAATTTATTCGTTTTTTAAAACATATCAACGCAAATGGATTTATATGTTAATTTGTAACGATTGATTTGCTAACTTAAACAGAACTAGAATGATAAACCAATTAATTAAGGGAAATTCTATATGGTAGACCCCAAGTTTTGCAAATTCTACGTGGTAAGCTTTTTGAAAAAAAAATCACAAGGTAGACCCCAACTATTGTATAATTCACCTCCGTAATTATTTCTGTTATTAAATTTAATTAAACTGTTAAGTGTGTTATAAGTTGGGTTATTTACACTGTAATGACTAACCTGCCCCTAATTAATTATCCTTTTAAATTTAATTTCCCCCTTTTCTCTATTTATTCTGTCTTCCTAACTCCTCTTTTTTTTCTGGTTTCGTGTTCCATTTGCTATTTTCGTGTTCATCCTCAACAATGAGGTCTTCATCTTCAAATTCTGCTGCTAATTACAATTCTTCTTCGTTGCCAGTTTACTTCGAGCTAACTTTGAGTTATGTTAGGGTGAAGCGTTGCCAATGTGAGGAACCGAAAATGCTTGAAGTTTGAATTTCTGGAAATAATGGCAGATTGTACTATAAGTGTTACAAATGCACTGAATTTAGCTTTGTTGAGGAAGATGATGTCGTCAGAACTGGTAGGATTGAGCAAGCAGCCTATAATAACTTGTTGGGAAATGTTATCTGCAAAATTGATGATTTGAAGACTAAATTGAAGACTTTGAAGAAATTAGGGTTTTTCATGTTTATTGTTGTTGTTGTTGTGTTGTTTATCAAGTGATGTATAAGTCAGGGTTTTAATTTTTTATTTCTAGGGTTTTGCAGTTGTATTGGGAATTATTGGAAAGTCAGTGGATAAATTGAATTCTGTTGTTTATATCATTGCTATGTGATTCATGTTTTTCATCTTTTTTGTTCCATTTGGCCATTAAACAAACTTGGAAATTGAAACATTAGATTGTAAAGCAGAAAATATCAGAATGTGTAATTGCTTTAAAAATATCAGTATACCATTGGCTTGCAAAATTTCCATAGCATATTCAAACATGTTCAAAATCACTGTCACAGACCCAATTTTTGTTCAAACAACTAGAACCAAAAATGAACAGACCCAAATTTGTTCAAACCAAAAGTTGCAAACCCAATTTTGTTCAAAATAAACTAAAAACAAACAGAGTTCATTCATAAGGCATTCAAATTAAACTTTCTTCTCCCCCTTCCCTTTTTGCTGACTTGGACCACCCTTTGTTGATGTGGATTTTTTGCTTTGACTTCCAATAGATGTAAGCTCACCATGGTCAACCATAGCCACTGTCTTCTCAGGTGCCTTCTTCTTCTTCCCCTTTCCTTTCTTTTTCTGCTCAGCTGTAGTATCCCCTCCTTTACATGTCTTTGAATTGTGCCCAAATTGCTGACATTTACCACATTTCACTGTCTTGGATCTTGCACATTTCCTCTACTCATCCTCTTCCTTCATCCTATTTCTCCTTGGTCTTCCCACTCCTCTCTTCAGTAATGGAGGCAATATAGTGGGTGATTCAGTGTCAGGTCAGTGTTCTCTGTCTGGCAGTGATGTAATCGAGTGTTGGTATGTGGATCTGTACATATCCACAGTATACCATTGACTTGCAAACACATTGAGATCTAGTCTTGCATGCTGAATTGCCCTCAGAGCATGCTTGCAAGGCAGACCACTAATTTGCCAGGCTCCACATAGGCATGTTTTGTTGTTCAGACTCATAGGCAATGTTGACTTTCCATCAACAACCTTATACTCTCCTTCTGAGCTAGGATACGCCAAGCAATATCTTGAATCAGTTGCAATAACTTATAGTCTTTTGATTATGTTAGGGCAAAGATCCTCTCTGTCCCAACTCTCACAAACTTGTCTCCTTGTTGCCATTCTAACCATGGTCACTCTTCTTATCCTAGAAAGAAATAACACACAGTTAGTGAAGTAAGCAACAAGTCAAACAATTCAAACAAACAAGTTAGCATTTATACCTTCCAGAAGTGTCTATACTGGCCTACATCTATCAATTCCTAGTGTAGCATTGAAACTCTCCACGAAATTAGTCTTATTWACATCACTGCAAATTACTGGATTGAATTTGTGCCTTGTCCAAGTGGATTGTGGACCAAGGTCAGCTAACCATACTCTCCCTTGTGGATTGGCCTTATCTAACCCTTCCATAGCTTTTCTGAATGTGAATGGTGAATAAGCAGCACAAGCCTTCCAGAAGTGTTTCAAGGATTGTGCACCAGGAAATTTAAGCTCCTAATTCTTGCTCAAATGTTTGATGCAGAATCTCCTATCAACTGTAGGCCATAAGTCCTCTATAGCTGCAGCAATACCCTGTCAAGTTGCAAACACAAGTTAATGATAAAGACTAACTTAAACTGAAATTATCCACATAAGTTGCAGAAAACTTACTTTCTGCCTGTCTGAAATTATGCACCATTCATCTCCTCTACCACTATCCTTCAGTGCACTTTTAAGATGCCACATAAAAACAATTCAAGACTCCTCATCCTCTGCTCTAACAATTCCCCAAGCAAATAGGAATTATTTATTGTTAGCATCTAGAGCCACTGCTGACAAAAGCACACCACCATAATTGCCACTTTGGTGACTTCCATCAACTCCTATTAAACTCCTACACCCTGCAAACAGTCCCTCAAGTAGCCCTCTGAAAGCTATTAATATTGAGGTGAAAGCTAGAGGTCTTTCAGGATGATCCTCTCTATTCCAAGCAGTGTTAGCAATGGAGTTGGGGTTTGTTGCCTTGATTACCTCACAGTAATGTGGAAGAAAGCCATATGACACATCATGGCCACCATGAATTTCCATAAGTGAAATTTTCCTTACCTTGTAAAGTGTGCTTTGACACATCTCCACACCATATCTTTGGAAMAGKAGTTGGTTKAGTGTTTTGCCTYGTATGTCATTATTAGCCCTAATATKTTCCARAAGAACCCTAGATGCCCATTTGCAGTTGACCATTGGATTTCTTGATTRCYGTCCCATACAAGTATGCTCAGCTGGGTATATAMATTTAATTGCCCAAGTTTTACCATCTGGTAACCTTGAAGAATGAAGTCTCCAAGGAKAACCAATAGCTGCACATTCCACAGTYTATTTCTTGTTGTTTGCAATTCTMACAACAAGTGAGAAACCACACTGGATGCAGTAGTCCCTGACTACATCCCTTAGGTGTTGTTTGTCCAAAAAGATTTGCCATGGTTGCAGATTAATCTTACCAAACTCCTCTTCAGTATACACTTGTCCTATTTTGTAAACCTGTTTTACATGCATAAATTTAGCAAGTTATAATCCAACTGTAATCAACATAATCAAGTTATAAACCTATATTACTTGTAAATTGAATTAAAAATAATCAACATAACTAAGTTATAATGCAGACCAATTAGAAATTTAGAACTAGAACTATGGTTATTGTGCTAACCTTTGCCAAGTAATCATGGTCCTCATAAACATCCCAATCAGGTCCTTCAAATAGGTCAATATTGTCATTGACCATGAAATCATAGTTCTCATCATCTACTGGTTCTTCTTCATCCACCAAGCTCACATCATCACCTTCTGAATCTCCTTCATCAGATTCATCATAGTCATCATCTTCAGAATCATCCAGGTCATCTGCATCAGCATCAAGACTAACTGCCACTTGTCTCTTTCTCTTATTCTGAAGTGCCTTTGAACTCCCTGCATCTGGATTAAGTCCCATCCTTAAAGCTGTTGTCCTTGGCAGCTTTCTAAGTGGTTGTTTAGCAATAGGTTTCTTAGCCTTTTTAGTTGTTGTAGATGTGACAACTGAGGCACTGACTTTAGTAGCACCTAAGTCAGATGTTCCGGCATTGGTTGACCTCAAAATCCTTCTCGGAGATGATGTTGTGTTTGGTTGATTGCTTACAACCTGGGACTGTTGAGACACAAGATTTAATTGAGCAGATTCTTCTTCAGGATTAGGAACCTGCCCAATTACAATGCCCTTGTCTGCAGACAACCTACCATGACCCCTTCCTCTACCCTTGGGCCTACTACCCTCAGCTTGTTGTTGCAGCACATCAGCCCATGTTTCATCCATGTCTATCATGCTAAACTCCCTGGACCCCATGGATGCAAATTCAACACTGGATATATGCTCAGGGGATTGGGGTTGCATTTTGGTTTTGTATCCTGCTACTCTTTCTCACTCGAGTAAGTTTCTTCAATGGAACTTTTGGATTTTGAAGTTGTGGTTTGGATGGAGTTTTTGGAGGTTCTTGGTTCTTACTTGATGAAGGGTTGTTGTTAATGGTTGTTTGGGTTGTGTTGCCCTCAGATTGTGATTTCCTAAGAGCCATGGCTGAATTAAAAATAGCAGTAGGTTTCTCCAAATAACCCACCCAAATATAGATCTTCTTAGTACCCTCCAAAGCAGTAAACATGGACATCAAGTCCTTATCATTCAAAAGGGACCAATGCCTTATTTTGTGAATGTAGGAGAAGTTGGGGTATCTAGGGGGTTCAATGTTTAACTTCAGCAACTTGTCCCAGTACTCAAAAACTAGGTCCAGTAGGTTAACCTTATCAACATCATCAACCACGATTTCAACATCCTTACCCTGTAACCAGAACCTCAACACCACTTTTTCAGCTATTACTGTACCAATTCATCCAACACAAAGAAAAAAGCAAAAAAGGGAAAATTAGGGAAAAAATAGCAACTCCAAATTGCAAAACAACCAAAGATCATAAAATGCAGAACAACTTTAGGGCTAACATGATCGTAAATTTTCAAAACACAAAGGCTATAATAATTGCAAAAAAATTCACAACTACTGAATTGACAACATACCCACAATTACAATTCAAGAAGAATTTAGACAAGAAATTAAATTCAAAGCAAACAACAACATTCAAAGGTTCAAGAACAAAACCCTTAAAACAGAGCAAACACATGCAAGCAACAAGTCCAATTGAACAACAACTAATCACAAAAAGAAAAAGATGGAAAATTAGGGAAAACGTACCAGAAAAACGCAAGGTCGAAAATCAACAACAATTTCGCTGAAAATATGGCAAATTCAAAGACGAAATTCTCTGAAATCAGCAGCAACTCCACAACAAAGCAACTTCAAGCAAGTTTGATTCTCGCAATTAAGGATAAAAATAGAGAGGAAAAAAAAAGAAAACTCGAAACAACAAGAACACGAAGAACAAACTCGATCTACACAGCAAACATGGTGAAATTCAGAGAGAATATGAAAGGTTTGATGACAAGAGTGGAGAATGTAAGGAATGAAGTTCAATCGAAGGATAGTAGGGGATTTGAAAGGTTTTAACCTTTAACTATATCATTTGGTTAAGTTAACTAAGCTTATAACACACTTAACGTCAAAAGTAAGATTAATTAACTTTAATAACAGAAATAATTACGGAGGTGAATTATACAATAGTTGGGGTCTACCTTGTGAATTTTTTTTTCAAAAAGCTTACCACGTAGAATTTGCAAAACCTGGGGTCTATCATATAGAATTTCCCATTAATTAATTAACTTAAATCGATGGACTAGAATACTAGATTGATTAGTTCGATTTAATACCACAACAAGAATCCGCGTTATATATTACCGTTAGATTTTACCGACCGTCCTACGTTCGGAGAAACTCATATTACCGACCATTTTTTGTAGGACGCAATTTACCGACCATTTATATTTTAGGACAGGAATTGCCGTCGGTTTTCCATTTTCACTGACCGTTGTACAGTCGGTAATGTGGTCAAATCAAAATTATCGACCGCCAACGTGGGATTACCGACCGTTGACGGTCGGTAATTTGGTTTTTCTAAAAAAAAAGGCCGACCAAATTGTCGTGTGTTTCACAATTGAAAACCCAAATTGCAAAAACTCTCTTCCCTCTAAAACACTCCCTCGCAAACCCCCCTCTCGCAAACGCCGTCGTCGGATCTCTTGTCTCCGTTGCCGGACTTATTCTCCCTGTCCTCGGCTCTCTCTCCTTTTTCCATCGTCGCCTTTCTTTTCTCTCCTCTCGCTAATAGCAGCAGCAGCAGGGAACCACAACAACTAACAGCTCCGCCGTGATGCCGCCCTTCCGCTAACATTGGTTCTTCAACGGCCCCCCTCCGCTGATCTGCTCTGACTTCGCCCGACCTCCTCTGTCGCAATTTCAAGTTGATTTAAACCCTAACATTTTTCTCAATTTTACTCACGCACACTTAAACATTCAATTAAGTCTAATCTCTCACTCAATTTTACTCACATTATCACACAAACACTCAATTTTACGCCAATGTAACTCAAACTCACAAAATTAACTTGATTTTTTTTAATTTCAGATGATTTTTTTAACTCAATTGTTGTGTTTGGGACCTATGCCACTGTCGCAACCCCAAATCCGTCGCTGCAACCATCCCATACGTGCCTCTTTCCTCCTCTGTTCTTGGTTGCTGCCTAGTCTTCCTCATTGAAGGTTTGTAAGATTTTTGTTTTTCTTATTTTTCATAAAAAATCATTTTAATTTTTGTTTGTTGTGTTGCTTGCTCATTATTGTTGTTGGTTGTTACTTAAATTTTTTTGATTTATTTTTACCGACCGTTTTAGCTTTGTTTCAGACAATCGATAATACCTGATTATGTTGTTGTACGTACATTGTTGACCTCATCTACCTTTTATGTAACAAATAAATATGATTTCATAAAAAGTTATACGATATAGAAGATAAAAAAACAAATATTATCATTAGTTGAAAAGAACGCACCCATGGGCTAATGATGGTCAATTCAGAACAACGTTTAAGATAGATAACTAAGAAAATCTAACTAATTCACATTATGACATTAATAACTTATTATTGTTGTTTTGTAAATTGTATTTGTGTAATTGATCTTAGTTGGAGTTGATTAATTAACATGTTATCATCTTTTATTTAACTTAGACGGAGTTGATTAACTCAATTTGATGTTATAAAACTCATAACTTAACGACATCTATAAAACTTGACGTGAGGTTCCACTTTCAATAATTCTCATCATGGATAAATAATGCATAATCTACAACATCATTAGCCAACACGATGTGATTTTGGACCGAATTGGAACAAAATTGTAATATATAAATTGGTATCGTCCAAACTGAGTCGGATACTCCAGAAACGTTACGAAACAAAACCAAATCAAACCGAATTGCGATTAACTAGATTGAACTAAACCTCCTTAGATCAAAACCGACCTGAATTGAACTGAACTCGCAGTAGCCGAACCCCCCTCAACTGATCCAAATTGAATTGGATTGCGGTTCAATTGAATGGATTTGAACTAATATCAACCAAAATCGAACTGAACTGAATTGAATATCGGTTCAACTGAATTGAACTGAATGGTTATCAACCAAAACTGAACTGAACCAAAATGAAATTGGTTCAACTGAATTGTTATCAACCAAAACTAAACTAAACTAAAGTGAACTTCAATTTGAACTGAATTGTTTTAATCCGCACATAATTGAACTGAACTTTGGTTAAACTGAATTGGACTAAACTGTTACCAATCTAATCTGAACTGGACTAAATTGAATTGTCATTAAACTGAATTAAACTGAACTGTTTGGTTCCAACCATATATAACTAAACTGTTGAACCGAATCATAGGCCTATGTATATCCATCAATCACCGGATAGATGTACAAAATCAGTACAAGAAGTAGATGGATAATATCTTGGATAATGATGCACAATATAAGTTCAACCTCTAGTCAATTTGGCTATAATCTGGTTGTTGTAGTGGAAAGTCATTGTCAGACCAAAATTATGTTGTAGTTGTGATGCTAATGTCTTGCAATAATCTTAACCTCCATATTATGAAATGACAGTCTTTACATAAATGTAGTACCAGTACCACTCACTCAGGGAAATATGTTCTTCCGAAATACTGCAAATAAAGCTGTTGATTAGGTGCCTTGTCTAATTGCTAATTTTAACTTTGCCTTAAAGTCAGACATGAAAACTACACTTACACAACCTCAACTATGAAGTAACTGTCTCAATATATAGAAAACGTGCAATACTTTAATGTCATATTAAGGTCTTAAATATCAATTAATGGTAAGAATGAAAAAGATGAGTTAAAAATCCCTTTCATTATATACTTTGTCTTTACACTAAAGGATTGGTCATTGAACATTACTGAGATTCTGATTCCTGATTAAGACCCTGCTGTTGCAATTTAACATTTTAACATTCAGGAGTTGTGTGTTTAAATACTCTGTCATGTGAGCCTGAGCGTGTAGTATTGTGCTCCTCATCCTCAGAATTGGTTGAGGCTTTGTCTTCCGAAAAATGGCYAAATTTTGTCATGAAAGTCCATCGAATTCTGCTAACAAGAGATGCAAGTTTCTCTCTTTGGTTTTGAAGGATCCATTCTCGAGCTGCCATAGGTGCAAAAGGAACCATCTAGGTTGTTCCACGCCAGAGGAAGAGGAGAATCCCATAACGAATATCAATGATGTGCAAGATGTACGTAGTAGTAGTTCTGCTATTTTCTAATCTGTTATAATTGCTTTAAATGGCTTACATCTGATAGTTACTGAGTTTTTGCCATTTCTGGCGATTGATGTGCAGGTAGTGATATCAATGATTCGTAGCCGTGCATTGGAGGCGAAGTTCAGAAGGAAAGGAAGCATTCTGTTGACTGAAAACTACTCATTCATTCATCCAACATCAGGAGAGCTCTTTGTATCGACAGGAAAGCAGAAGCAGGAAAACAGTAAGGCTGATGAAGAAATGGATGAATTTGAATCGGTCAAGAGCAGCTTCTCCTCAGTGTTCACACCTGCTGTTGATGAGAACGAAGCTTTTTTCTCAGTGAAAACCACTTTCTCGTGCTGTTCAAGCTTGAAAGACCTGGAATTTGCAGAAAATAGGTGGTGGATCTCAGAAGTACTGGATAGTTCTGAAATCAGGAGGCGTGCAATCATCCAGGAAGTATGCCATTGCGAGGGGTGGCCATTTGGCCTCTGCCGAAAGGCATTGTTACTTCCACCCTTGCCTAAATCCCCTTCAGAATCTTGGTCGTGGTGTAAAGGCTATCCTAGAGATAAGTCATCCAGACACATCAATAATCGTCTAATGGAGAGTTACATAGGGGTAGCATTTTGAAACATTCATCAGGGCTGCGTTCTGTATTTGCAGATAATCTTAAATGTAGTTATCACCATGGTGGTGATCCATAGAGAGCACTAGCAGTAAGCAGAATTTCAACACCAGAATGAGATCTCGAAAAATAAGATTAAGATTGGTAGTGACAATCATTTTCATACTGATTTTGTAGTT
The DNA here is from genome assembly GCA_008642245.1 of Bassia scoparia. Taxonomy (NCBI): domain Eukaryota; kingdom Viridiplantae; phylum Streptophyta; class Magnoliopsida; order Caryophyllales; family Amaranthaceae; genus Bassia; species Bassia scoparia. The sequence continues at coordinate 53,845 of SNQN01002716.1, read as the reverse complement.
TTTTTTTTTTTTAAAAAAAAAAAAAAAAAAAAAAAAAAAAAAAAAAAAAAAAAAAACAGGTTCAATTATTGCAAAATAAAGCACAGTGATTAAAAACATTCTTTAGCTTCTGGAGTGCAAGAGATTGAAGCAAATGATTCGAGAAAAAGTCTCTTGCATAAAGCCAAGTACGGAAATAACACAAAATATGTGCAAGAATGGCCAAATGGAAACGACAGAATACCTTCTATTATTTGAAAACCAACAGAATTCGTAAATCACATCCTGAAAATTGAGAAAGATTGATGTTCCACAAGATTGTTTTCCTCAACAGGAACATGGATTTTCCCCTAGACAACCATTCAACTCTTTATTCAAAATACCATGCAGCGCCAACCAAGTTTCTATATCTAGGATAGTTACAATCCATTCCCAAGCAAAGATCAGGTATTTTGCAATTATGATGCTCTTTGCTCAACGTACGAACCAGAAATTCCAGAAGTTCCCAGGACTGTTACCTGCAGATAAAAAATGACTAGACATTAAGACCAAAAATATATTGACGTTACATAAACTATCATGGATAAAACTACTAGTGAGGCAAACAGAATAGTCCGTCAAACTTTTCAAATTTAAATTTTCTGGCAATAAACATTAAGACTTTTTAAAAGCTTCTTGTACCTTTCCCCAGCCAGAATCAAGGCCACCGCACCTCATCTTTAAGTGAATCATCCTCCTTCCCAACTCAAATTCTACTTTCTTCTTCAAATAGGTTTCATCTGGCCCAAATGATTCCAAATACTTCTTGTAGCGATCATAAGCTGTCTTCAATGCCTGGGAATAATGTTCTGGAAGAGGCTTCACATTCTAAACAATCAAGATGGTCATCAGAAAACTTGAATTTTAACACAACAAACACCATACTTGCATTTACTAAAATTCATCTAAAGCATAATACCTCGCCACTCATACCAACAAGGTCATCAATTGCCATTTTAAAGGTCTCAAGAGAGCCAATGAACTCTTCACATGCCTCAGCTGCACGGAAAACATTTTTCAAGGCTTCCTTGCCATAGGTGTCATCAGAATCTTTCGATAATACCTGTGATGCTTTCTTAATCAGAGAATTAGGGAGTTCTCCCCAGTCTGCAGCAATGAAATCCTTAAAGGCAGCTTTGATTTCAGAGTCCTTTATGTCAGGCAAGGGAGCTACATCTTGACTGAAAGAACGGATGCTTCCACTCACAAATTTAAAGGGGGACCTGCAATCTGCCCATATGCATAGTAAGAACTAAAAACTAAGAGCTACAGATAAAAAGAATACAAGGCTCTAATTTGCTTCAAGTGAACTATTTAATCATTACAACAATACAAAGTCATCATAGTTGACATAGTATAAAGGGGGCATGAAAAAATCCTAAAATGGAGAAGGGGGATAAAGGTGAAAAGGCATCAACATTTCTTTACACGAGAGTTCCATATATTATAATTCCTCCATTTCTTTTCAATTAAAACAAAGGAATTTTGTATACCTTAGAAATAAGGAAAACGGTATACATAGATAAGAGGCTTAAAATGGAAACAATTTTTTTAATCAAACATTTATTACATTGATACTTGTGTTGTTTTGTCTTGTTTTCACAAATTATTTCCATTTATAGTGTTGTATTTATTTCTTATATGTAGCCCTACCCCTAAGGGCTACATATAACATTGTCCTAGAAATAATACACTTTGTTACTAAAAAGAAAGGAGGAACTACATTTCAAATTTTCAATATAAGACTGGTTAAACCAGTCTCCGCAATTTGAACAACCACATAAAAAAATGAAGTACAGCCTTTGAAGAGAAAGCACCGAATATCACCATATACAACCTCCATAACTTCAGGAGGTGCCCCTTCAGGCCACACATACATATGACCAAGGGACAAACGTTTGATAGCTAATACATGCACGGCCCAATTACCAGTTCTTCTAACCAGGGAAAAAGAAATAGAATTACATTGATCCGCAAGCACCGGAATAAGGCCTAGTATCAATACAAAAGTCATGCTTTCCTTCTTTTGCTTAGTTGAAGCTTCAGAAAGAACTAAGCTAACTGTTTCCACTATAAAGCAATGGAATGCAGCCTTAAAATTGGCAAATTTACAGCACAGAAATAGTATAATTGCCAGAATGAGTGATAAAAAAGAATAAAAGAGATAATGGGGGTGAAAGAAACATGGGAGTGACAGCAACATGAGGATGAAAGAAACAAGGATGAAAAAGGATTTAACTACTGTTAAGCTTGATTGTTTTTGCCCCAAAAATTGTGTTTTGGACATTTCAAGATCAATTTCTTAACCACAGAAGACTCTGCATAACAACAAAACTTTTCTACCCTAAGACACTTTCACAAGAATACGGTGTAGTTCCAGATGAAAGAGAAGGCCAAACAAATATAAACCGGAAGAAGGTGTCATCATCGAGATATGGAGGGTTCTTTTTTCCCCTTCTGTATGAGTGTATGACAAGATAAGTTATAAGTATCATCCCAATGACAAAACACCTGAAGTTAAAAATGTGCCATAAATGGGAATAATACACACTTATCCCCCAAATAACTTTCCCTGCAATATTTTTTTAGAAACAAGATCGAGTACCAAAGATAAAGTGCTTTAGTTGGGAACTTGGGCAGTCCACAAGGGCATTACATATTTGAACATATTAGCCAATGTACTATTTTGAACATACATGTCTTTCATTACATATCTGAAAGTATCCGTTGAAACAAATCAACTAAAACTTCCCATGGCTTTATTTTTCCTTATACATTGTGTGTTTAGAAATTCTCCTAATTGTTAATAGTGTCAATATTCCAAATGAGAAAAAAATAGTGAACAGAGGAATTAATGCAAACAAAAGTTCTTATAGTTGATTGGATAATGTAAATTTAACAGTGTGGCAGCTCATACCTCATGGCCAAAATTTAAACATCATCTTCGGACTTTGTACCATGGTATTTGGGTTTTCTATATTCTTAAAGCATGACATCAAGAGGTGACAGCCTGACAGGTGAGTGAAGACCTTACAATGATTTGATATTATAAGGCTTGCCAGGTTTGATAAACAAAAGCTTTACACAACAAGGCAAAAGAATAAGATAACATTCAGCCCTTGAATGAATAAGCCTAGTAGCCAACATGTACACAGAAAAAAAATCTGACTTCGGTCCAACTGATTACATATCAATCAAAGTTAAAATCGCAAGACACAAGGTTACAGAGAAGGTCCAACCTTACAGCAAAGTATTCAACTGCACACATTAAAGACAACTCCTTTCAACGAAGAAGACTCGTTTTAGTTTAGTCTGTAACCAGATCTTGAATAGAATTGCAAAGATGGCAATGAAGTAGGCAGTTTCTACCAGCAATTCTCCTAGGTCAAGCACACTCCAATCCTCACCTTGCCTCAGAGACATTCCAAAGAAGAGACTAAAATTCACTCAGGTCTAGCACTAATGCACCAACACCAACTAATTGTCTGCTCTAGAACTCTAAAAGCACACTGAGTAATTTTGAATATGAAGTATATCAATCCTGATGACTACTTTTAACAGGGTATATATCTGTGGAGTATGCACTTTTGATAAACCCCGATTTCTAATCCAAATAATTCATATCTTCCATGAATTATTTTGTCTCTTAACTCTTGACCTAAAGAAGAATTGAAGTATATAATCTGTTTACTTATATGGTATATGACATATCATGATTCACAACTGATATTTAACTGCTATCATTATCCTACTTACTTTCAACAACTTAAAAAGGATTTCAAACATTAACTTACTTTCAACAACTAATCAAGAAAACACAAACCCTCAACTAGATTACTATAGTTTCAACTTTCAAGCCTTCAACTAGAGTATATCAATTCCCGAAAATGCTGATGCTATAACTTCAATTCGATTACTTCTTAAAAGCCGCTCTAGCTACATTCAGAATGATTAATTCATTATACATTGACTACAAAATTATCAACATATCCATTGCCACCAAATCCACCAATTGACCCAACTATACATTTCAATGAACAAGAAATTACCCCAATACAATTCCTATAATCTGAAACCACAAAACCCACTTATAAATGAGAGCTTTCCAAACAATCAGATAAGCTCACGATTCCAACAGAGCAGTACTTCGCAATCAATATTACACATAAATCTTCTCACTAGATCAATAATTAGGCAGTAATGAATCACATAAACATAAGAACAAAAAAAATAGGCTCAAATTCATTACATACAATCAAAAATCAAACCCATAATCCCACCAACTCCTTTCTAGGTTTGACCCTTAAAAATGCAAACTTTACAGTAAATCAAATTAACCCAAAAATCCAACAAACGGAGACTATAACAAAGTAAAATCAAGTAATAATTGAAGAACAAAAGAAGATAAACAAAAGGGATTTTGAATTTTTTTTATTTTTTTAAAAAAAAAAATGAACCTGAAGAAGGGCGACTGAATGGAGATGATGAAGACGAAGTCGATGAAAGATTGAAGAAAGAACGAGAAGGTTGTTGATTGGTGAGTGAATCGTTGAGAATTCGATTGCCCAAAATGGAGTAATAGACGGACGATCTGAGACCTGAAGAAGAACGGTAAAGGGATCTCGCAAGCGCCATTGATGCGTTATTTGCAGTCTCCTCTCTATTTTACCAAAATGCAAATACTTGGTAGAAAGAAAAACTTGCCTGGATGTTAAAAAATAAAAATAAAAAATTAGGACACAAATCACACAAATGTTTACGAAAAATTGGCCCAAACAAGACCTGCTTCTTTGGTAAATTAATGGGGAATACTATTCGAAGTCCACTTTTACTAGAATCAAAGTCCACTTTTCGTGTGAATTTRCCAACACGCCCTTCCTCCAATRCCCTCCCTAACCACCCAACACACCTCACCCAACACCAACAACCACCACCCAAGGCACCCTACCACCAAAAACCACCACCTGACACCACCCTACCACCAACAACCACCACGTATAAAACATGTGGACTTTGAATGACATGGACGTCTTGCATAGGTGTCCAGACCATGGTATGGACGCCTTGCGTAGGCGTCCAGACCATGGTGTGGACGCCTTGCGTAGGCGTCCAGACCATGGTGTGGACGCCTTGCGTAGGCGTCCAGACCATGGTGTGGACGCCAAAGCAAGGCGTTCATACCATGGTCTGGACGCCAATGCAAGGCGTCCATGCGTTGATGGTTACGGAGGTGGAGAATCTGAAGGGCAATATGGGAAGTTCACACGAAATGTGGACTTTGATTTCAGTAAAAATGGARTTCGTTTAGCAATCCAATAAATTAATTAACATGAACTAAACCAGTTGTGATGCACAACACAAACAATTTTATGGTTAGAGAGACTTAGAGGCACAATACAAACAGTTATCCTATGTTTGGTTGACATTAATAAAGAAAGGGAAGGAAATGAATAAAAATTAAGTTTATTTTCTCTTTCTTTTCAAATTTCCCCGATTTTGGGAGAAAAGAAAGGAAAGAAATTGTAAAGAAACTTTTCCGTCAATTCTTTCCGGTTCCTTTCTTTTCGCTCCTTATTTTTTAACCAAATGACGAAAAGTGAAAATTACTTCGTATTTGCTTCCACTTCCCTTCCTTTCTCACCATTTCCTCTCTACCAAACAGGTTCTTAGTGTATTTAATAAGAAAAGATGTTCGTACCCCTGGATGGCACATTTCATCCATCCGTGGGATGAATTGAAAATTTCCCGACTTGGAGTGTATCAATCAACATAAATGACCATTTTGGCTACAGATTCATGCAACTTTTCCCTATAATTTGTGTTGTATAGGTCTCCAAAATCCACATAATTTATGCTAATTTGTGCACCCACGAGGCCACGACATAAAATCTATGTCATACACTCCATTTTGCTTGTGCTATTTGTACACCAAACACATAATTAATGTTATTTTTCTTAATTTTCCACAATGTTTAAGGAGATTAGACGGAAAAAAACGAACTTGTGTAGTTGTGTTAGGAGGTATTCCATAGAATGTATATTCACACAGACTTGTGATGCGGCCGAACATGTTTTTTCGGACTATTTTTCAAAAGTATTACAAAACTATGAAACACAAAATACCTTTAGGACTTAGAGTTTCCACAAAATATCAGGTCATCGGAAACTCTCCAGAAACATTTCTGAAACTTTAAATAAAAACCCTTGTTTCCTATATCGGAAACTCTATGAATAACGTTTCCTATGTCAGAAACTCGCTCTACGATCTCTACAAATATAGAGTTTCAAAAACTCTATAAGTTACAAACTCACAAGTTAATAACTTATTTGAATGTAGATTGTTAACTTATAATCTTTCATTTCATATTCTATAGCTAGTTTTCATTATCACTTTCACGAACGATATTAATTTTTATGTGATTTTATTATTTTGGAATCATTGACTGTTAGCTGTTTTTGCTCCTTCAATTTACATTGACAGTGTCAATGTAATGAATCAATTTGGAAGAAAATGATTTTTTTTGTTAATAATAGTTTGATGTTTTATGTCAATATAGTAAAATATCGTCGCACATTTTAAGTAATGTGTATATTTATATCATTATATGACATTTTAAATAAATTTAATTGTCGGTAAGACAATTTTAGAGTTTTTTTTTTTTTGTTTTTTTTATAAAAATTAAAATTTTATTATTTTGCTAACGTTTCCCCGTTTCTTTAAATTCTACAATTGACGTCTGTGAAGCATGGAAATCTCTGAGACCCGACGTTTTAGCGTTTCGGAATTTTGGAAACTTGAAAACCTCTACGAAACTTCGTTTCCGATTTCTTTTTAATGCATTTTAAGTTATATTTTTTTTATTCATTGGACATTTCAAACAACTTTGTTTGTTTTTAACACAATATAATAAACAGAAAAAACCATCCCAGCCTCTCCAAAATCTCTCTCTAAAACCTAGCCGCCATTCTCCCAAAAAAAACCCCAAACATCAAAAAGTTTGGGCTGTCATGGATGGTTTTATTTAATTTGTTCTGCTTCTAGGGCAGTTTTGCGATATTGTTTTTTTTTAGGTTTGAAAAAGTAGGGAAGATGATGATGGTTCAAAAAGAAATAATATATGGTACAAATTCTCTATTCATGACAACTATAGTACAAGTTGTGAAGATCTCCGCCTGTAAAGATGCACAGACATCGAAATTAAAAATGAATTTCAATAGAGTAGTTTTGTGGTATTGTTTTTGATTTTAGGTTTGAAAAAGTAGGGAAGATGATGATGGTTCAAGAAGAAATAATATATGGTACAAATTCTCTATTCATGACAACTATAGTATAAGTTGTGAAGATCTCCGCCTGTAAAGATGCACAGACATTAAAATTAAAGTTGAATTTCATTACTGATTTCATCCTCCAGGAATTGCGCTCGAGTATGATTTTATTTAGTTGTATTGAATATGAAATTTATTTCCGTATCTTAGATTTTCTTGATTCATGTAAACATATCCGATGTAGATGTCGTATGACTTATTATGAATGAAATTCATCCTTCCCGTAAAAACAACACAATTTAATAAGTTTTCTTATTAAAATCTTTTATTTTTTAATTATTGTAAACGTTTCCCATTTCCTTGTTTTTTGAAATTGACGTTTCCCCGTTTTTGAAACGCTTGCGTTTTCGAAATTCAAAGTGTTTCCGTACTACTACTACATATATTGACATTTCCCTGTTACCGAAATTTTTCCGTTTCCGGAACTCCCAAAGCTTCCGTGCTACTTAGTTACAAAGAATACAGAGTACTACTTTGACTAATCGTAATAAAAATCTACTCTATTTTTTCTTTTCATTTCTATTCAACTACGACGATTTCATATTGAATTTGTCTTAAAAACAGTTTTAACTTTTCTAAGCACCTGTTTGACCAACCCATATTACCTTACCTAATACTAGTATTAGTTAACAAGACACGCTTGCATCTAATTCAAATATGACACAAAATTTACATGTTCAACAAAGCATTGCTAAATGCTAATAAGATATGTGAGCTATGACTTACTTTTGGACTAATTTCATCATTAGTCAATGCTTAGAAAGGTCAAATGGTTCCTACCATAAAGGAACCAATAATTACTAGCACAGTGACATTACAATTACTTGTATTACGGAGTAATTACAAATTCAGTAATAAACCAATGCATTGTTGATTCCATAACATCACAAGGCCAGGGCAAAGCAGAACTAGCAGGTAGCCGTAGCCTACTGGTGAATGTTTCAACCTTTCATGGTGGTGCGCGCCCAAAACACGAATTAAATTTCGTACACATCACTGCTTTTGTGTCTCCTTGATAGTCATTATTCGAAAAATTATAGAGTTTTATGATCCATTAGGAAACATGGAAGATCAGATATATAGAGGCCAATCTTTTGCTACAGCAAGTCTATATGATGCAGCATTCAAGGGAGACGTGAACTCTTTAATCGAATTGCTCGAAAGAGATCCACTCATCCTCGATCGATCCATCATAGAAAGAACAGGACGCTTTGTGCAGTCTCCGTTACAAGTAGCTGTTAACATGGGGCACTTGGATTTCACAAGAGAGATTCTACGTCGAAAGCCAGAACTAGCTGATGATCAAGACATTATTGATCAGTCAACAAGATCACCATCACTACTTCACTTGGCCTCAATGAAAGGGCACTTGGAGATCGTGACAATTTTGCTCACTGTGAAGCCTAACTTATGCTTTTCGCGAGATCAAGATGGAAGGAACCCTGTTCATGTCGCAGCAATGAACGGTCAGATCCATGTGCTCGATATGCTTCTTCGGGCTAACTCACAGGCAGCTTGGGAACGGACCAACAGTGGTGAGACCGCTCTACACTTGTGCGTCAAACATAGACAATTCGAAGCTCTGAAGTTCTTGTCAAAGGCTCTTGATGACCAACTGCTTAGCTCTAGGAATAATGATGGCAATACTATCTTGCACTTGGCAGTGTCCTCCAAACAACCTGAGGTAAGAACGAGCACTTAATAAATGGCCTCTATGATGGATATGATCAAACATGTACATGTACTCCGTATCAAATTAAAATAAGGGTTTTTTGCCATTAACCACCTTTTATAAGGGGTATTTTGTCACAAACCATCTTTTCTAAAATTAATGGTCTAAAATCACCTTTTTTGATATATCTTTTGTTGACCACCATCTACTCGCCGGATTCCGACGTAGACTTGCACGTGACTCATCAAAATGCATTTTTTAGCTTTTCTTCTATTTTTTTTAGTCTAAATACCTCATTTCCCCCCTAATTCCAACCATATTGAACTATTAACCCTCGAAATTCTAACCTTAACCTTTAAAGACTCGATTGTTGGAAAAATATTTGACTTGCATGTGGGGCAATTTAGAGTCTAAATGGTGGGACATAAGGTTGGAATTGGGTGGGAAATGAGATATTTAGGCTAAAAAATAAAAGAATTTTTTTTAAAAAAGTGCATTTCGATAAGTCACGTAAGTCAACGCGAGAATCTAGCGAGTAGGTGGTGGTCAACAAAAAATATATAAAAAAAGGTGGTTTTAGACAAAAGGTATATCAGAAAAGGTGATTTTAGACTATTTGTCTTAGAAAATGTGGTTTGTGACAAAATATCCGTTATAAAAGGTGATTAATGAAAAAAAACCCTAAAAACAAAGGATTTTTCTAAGGCATGCCCCGAATTTTTCACTTTTCTAAGCTGTATCCGAAAATTTTAAATCATTTTCTAAAACTTCTACTATACATTATTGACATGTTGCAGATGGTAAACTTCATACTGAAATCCACTTCTACAGAAGTAAATGCTATCAATACAAATGGCTTGACAGCAATGGACACCCACATTCAAAGTAGGAAGGACTTGAGGGACGAGGAGATTATCCAGTCCCTCCGACATTTCAAAGGATCACGAGCCAAGGATGTTCTGAAACCACCACATCGTTGGGTGGAGAACCAACGCAACGCTTTGATGGTGGTAGCATCTCTGATCGCAACTATGGCTTTTCAAGTCGGGATAAATCCTCCTGGAGGCGCTTGGCAAGATGATCAAAACACTCCTAACACGGTTTCTTCAACACAGACACATGTTGCAGGGTCCTCTATAATGGCACACAATCACAAGGGACAATACAATGTACTGATACTCAGCAACACAGTGGGACTAATATCATCATTAAGTGTCATTCTTCTCCTCATAAGCGGGTTGCCTTGCAGGAAACTGTTTGTAGGCATTTTGATGATAACCATGTGGATTGCAGTCTCAACAACGGCTGTGACTTACTTAATCTCTATATGCTTTCTGTCACTCTATATACACAGCAGCCAACGAGATCGTGCAGCATGGTTCACTCTGGATTTCATAATTTTAACATGGTTATTGTTGATGGTGATTCTGCTCCTTGGACATGGCATTCGGTTCGTAACAAAGCTGATTAGAAAACAAGGTTGATGCACTCACAGTTTAGACAACCATCATATACATGTTTGGATGACTTATGAATTTTGATGATCATCCAAGAAATGTCAACCACCATGGATAAATGTGAACCCTTGATTTTAATTTATTTTAGACTTTTCTTTTATAACAACTAGCTTTTATTTACACGCTATGTGTACTTAATTTTATGGAAAAAAAATCAAAATTGTTGCTTCTCACTCAAATCTAATTTTTTTTATTATTATTTTTATGTTTAGTCTTTAGTTGTCTCATAAATTGTTGTATCAATTTAAATTTTGATCATAATTATTCTTCTTTTAGCATGCATATATTTATGTTGATTTATATTTGAACTTTATTTATGTTAGTTTATATTTGAGCTTTATTTCCTTTATACATATTTTAAATTAGGAAAAGAATTGATTGAGGAAAATCAATATAGATAATTCAATGATTATTGAAAGGGTATTATTTAAGTCTTTATATAGGGGACAACATAGCTTCCCTGGCTTATATAATAGAGATATATATATTGAATGAATGAACTCAAATATGACAACTTTTGATTTAGAACTTCTCTGAGTTCATCCTCTTTTTTCCCCTAAGAAAAGGATCGTACACCCTAGTGTATGATCCTCATGGTACTCTAGATGAACAATTAATATAGATGAACAATTGAATAATACAAATGAATAATAATGMTAGAAAATATCATGGCTATGGTGAAAGTTACATTATACGCTATGTGTACGATGTGCATCATATACTCTTGTATATAATCTACCAATTTGTGATTTAGTTGCAATAGTAGATTCAAATTTATTTTTTTTATGCAAAGAATCAGGCTTTCATTCAAACAAAACAACAATTAAGGGGAGATACATTGTTTCTTCTTTAGGTACAAAGCATACACCTTGAAGAGGAGGGCTATCAAACAAAAGTACATCAGAGTTTCCATTGCCAAGAGAGTTCACCCTACAATATTTGGCCAGAGCATCATACAAACCATTGCATCCTCTATGGATATGCTCCATTCTCAGCCCAGGAGCCCGAGCCATCAACTCCTGCAAGGAATAGTTAGGTTAGCAAACATATCCTTTGTATAGTTATGTGAATTAAGGCGAGTAACTGCTTCCAGACAATCAGAAACAAGTAGCACGTTGGTCCAGTCAGAATGTACAATTAGATTAAGAGCTTCTCAGAGAGCCCAAAGTTCAGCTGACAAAGCCGAATCCACCCTTTTAGTCCCACCAAAGCCCTTAATACAAATTCCATTGCTATCTCTCAAAACCCCTGCTATCCCAGACTCCATGTCTGCAGACACAAAAGAAAAGCATTCGTACTAAAAACCAAAGTGTGACCCCAAACAATTCGATTGACTAGCGCAAGGATGATTTAATTTGTAGAAATGGTGGTGGGGGCCAAATGAGATGAATTCCCAACTCAACCTCTCAGCTTCTTTCAAGACCAACTCACAATGTTTTAAGGATTGTTGAAAGACCAGGGTATTTCACCATTTGCCAAATACGAAAGCCAAAAAACGCTCTCCATGGTAGAGTGTAGGTGCTAGTTCTGTGTGGTGCTGGATGTTTCATGTTTTTTGTGAGCCAATCCGAGAAGGAGTTCGTTGACTGGAAGGATATCTACATTCAAGGTTGTCCAGATTTCAGTTGCAGCCGGACAATCTCTCAATAAATGGGTTGCATCCTCGACTACCAAATGACAATGAGGGCATGAAGCTAAAACAGATTCTGTGAACGGCACTTAAAATTTGACAAATTCTTGGAACTTTTTGCATTACTAAAATAGATTTAATTAAAAGTCGCCTTAAATATTTTCCTTCATCTGAACAATACGAATATGTAAGTTTGCGTAAGTTCGGTATTCTATCTGTTTATGCATAATTGCGTCGGCCCATGTACATCTGTAGTCAAGAAGGGTTCTTAAATGACAAGATATAAGCCATTGATAATTATCAATGGTTGATATTTCAAGAATTCTACCCTTTAGAGTTCTTTTAGAACTATAGAGGATCCATACACGATTAGGGATGATTATTGGTCGAATCGAGTCAGAGTTTTGCTAAGTTCGGTTCGTGTTCATTTAAGATTTTTTAAGCTTGACCCGAACTCGAAATTTGTCGAGCCAAGCTTAAATCGAACCGAGTTTTTGACCAAACGTTAACCATGTTTTTAACGAACTGTTCATGAACAAATTTTGTTAAGTATTACTCCCTTTGTTCTAGTTTATTTTTTACGTTTTCTTTTTTCGCGTTTCCTTTTATTCTTTACGTTTCCTTTTATACACTTTATTTTTTTTATCTATTAATGTTACTTTTACTCCTAAAATTTTCTCACTTTACCCCTTATTTATTTCCTACTTCTTCTCGATTTGCCACCCAAACTTATTTCATCCATTCAGTTTTAATTCACTTTAATTTTACTACACATATCTCAAACAAATTAAAAGAATAATACACTTTCAAGTAATACCAACATATTTTATCCAAATACTAATTTCCCTTAATTGATGTACAATTTTACAAATGTAAAAGATAAATCAGAACGGAGGGACTATTTTTTATTTTCTCCTTTAATTTTTCTTGGTTTTGTTCATTTTTTCTTATAACGAATTTGTTAACCTTCTCATGTAACATGTAAGATATTTACTATTATGCATTTATACATTATATATTTTTTTTAACATAAAACAATAATCGAGCTTGTTTACGAACTTTCGAGCCGAGCTTGTCATAACTCAGGTTGGCTCGTTAAGTTTTCGAGTCGAACTCGAACTTAAACCGAACCACAACGAACCGATCTATGATCAAACTTTGACTGAGCCGAGCTCGAACGGTTCACAAAAAGGCGAAACTCATTGTCACCCCTATACACAACAAAGACAAGAGCCAGAGAGTACGAGGCTACCACGGAGTAGTTAATACGAAATATTGGATTAGGATCCTCTAGAGTTCTTTTGGAACTCTAAGGGTAGATTTCCCTAAATTGTGTATTATTTTTGTTTTATTTTTGCACAGTCCCACTTGTTGTTTTTATAATAACCATTAGATTTTTTTCAAGGGTGTAGATTTAGAGAAATCTACCCATAAAGTTTCAAAGAACTCCGGCGGATCCGATTCCCGAAGTACTTGATAGTTATGGGCCCATATGGCCTTATGGGTTATGCAGTGAAATAAAAAGTATGGAGTAATGCATAATCTAAAAGGCGAAATGCAATTATATGAACTGACGTGTTTGGGTCCAATTAAATTAAAGTAGCCACTTAGACCCAAGAGTCCAAGATCCTACAATCTTACGAGCTATGATTGGCTTTCCCACTAAATATGGGATGCCAATATGCCATCATGACATACCAGCCTATCAGGTCTAAGAGCAATAGACAACACAAGAGTACATACACGTACGATGCACATAAACCGGCTCGGACCCGAATTTCTCCCGTTTCGGACCAGAATTTGGTCTACCAGTCCGATCTGATCCGAGTAAAATCTAGGGAGAAATTAGTTCGGATTAAGGATGATAAATAAATATGTAATTGGAATTTAAATATTATTACACACTTCTATATATTTTTATTTTTATTATTATGATATTACTTTAAAAAAATGCAAAAAAACCTAAAGTTGACATCTAAATAATTTTTGGCACAACTTTAGCATATAGGATTAGGGTTGAGCAAGACTGGGTACCCGGTCATTTTGGGTGGAACCGAAACCGGAACCGGAATCGACCGGTTCCTAATAATTGGAACCGGTACCGGAACCGGTTGAACCGGTTCCAAAATTTTTGGAACCGGAACCACTGGGAACCGGTTCCGGAACCGGTTACCCGGTTAGATTTTTTAAAAAATAAAAATAAGTAAAAGGCAAAGATTATCTAGCTAATTTCATACTTGTATATGTGTATTTGGCCACAATAACACAATGCTTTATACAATAGTATTTCAAGTTTCTATATTTTATATAATTTGGATTTTTTTACCTTGACAAATGTATTTTAATAAACTCAAAAGTCATAACCAGTTACTTGGTACTGGTTATAAAATCGGTGATGCCGGATACCCGGTACCGGAACCGGTACCACTGGGTATCCACTGGGTACCGGTTCCAAAATTTTTGTACCCGGAACCGGTCACCACCGGTTCCTCATTTTTGGAACCGGAACCGGTACCGATCCAACCGGTTCCGGTTCCGGAACCGCCGGTTCCGGACCGGTTCCAGGTACCGGGCCGGTTACCCACTGTTTTTGCTCATCCCTATATAGGATAGTAAATAGATTTTTTACTCCTTTCAAAATGCTACTAAAAAGAAGAGAGCGAAAAGCAATTATATATGTTGAATATCAATTATGACCATTGGAATTATATTAAAGGGGAAAAACAATGTGAAGTCAAAGTTGATTGAAATCCATTTATAAGCTAACGTTTGTATAACTCTGTCTAAGTTTTTGTTAATCGAACCATCTCAACAATAAATTCCACTTAAAAGGGAGAGGGAGATGAGATTCAAACCTGTGACCTCTGTATCACACTGGCTCTGATACCATGTTAACCGAACCATCTCAACCAAAAGTTTAAGCTGATAGTTAAGGTCAGGAATATAATATATACTCTATCACTCTCCCTCACATGAATGGCCCTTTGGGCTTGAAATGTGGACATAGCACAAACTTCTCATACAGTCATACCTGACGCGAATTAATTTCACTTAGAAGGGAGAGGGAGGCGAGATTCGAACCCTTCTAAGTGGAATTTGCATGGTATCTCGATGGGCAACATCCCTCCCAACTAGAATTGTTTCCATTCACAAGGCTCGAACTTGAGATCTTGGTTAAGGAGCTTGAGGCCCTTAACCACCACTCAAGCCAACTCTAGTTAGTAAGTGTGTTAGATATAATTAGCTAATAAGACACTAATATATTAGTTTTTTAAATCAAACACACAAGAAATAACAAATAACTACCCTAATATATATTAAATCGGATAGTTTTCAATGTATAACCGACAAAGTGTCAAAGGCAACAATTGTCAATTGATACAACTTTGTTGATCATGCAAATAAGTCGAGCAATACTCGTCATATATAACCTGATACGAAGTTGACAATTTTACGGACAAATATAAACTGGAACAATCTTACAACAAATTTCAAATTTGTGTGAAATAAGTTTATAACAAAAACTAATTTATTCAAATTAGTGTAATGATGTTGTGGTTTGAACGGTTTAAAGTTGAAATAATTGGTTAAAATTGAAATACATTGTACCCGAACCAAGTTGAATTGTTTTTTTCCATCAATATAACTAAAATATTAGGCATAGTTGACTGAAACTACAAGACACTATTGGAAAAAAAAATTACTATACAAACTTTTTAAAAATTAAACTACCTTTTATCGTTCAAAAATTTTGGGAGTACTACCAATTGACGGACAACATTATTTTTTTGGTCTTGGGTATCACTTATACATACTTCATCTATTTGGAATTACTCGCTACACTTTTTATTTAAGGATGTTTCAATTTATTTGTTACATTTTCTTTTTGGGAAAATATACTATCTCTATCTCTCTCCTCTCACATAGGGCCCCTTATTTTTTCTCTCTATCTCTTTCTTCTACAAAAATCCCTAATATTTATTGAACTGAATTGAGTTGAGAATTTTGTAAGTTTGGATTGAAATAAAGAAAATTGTATGTTAAAAAAAATAAAAACCATAATTGAAATGAGACAACTACCATGCCTTGAAGTGACAAAAGAGAGAAAAATGACATAAATATGTTGTTTTGGTCTGTTAGACCAGCATAAATAATTGGCCAAAAGTCCTATATAGTGTACTTGGTACATTATTACATCTACAATTCTACATAATTGATTCACATAGTCATCTTCATGAAGGACCGAAGGTATGGATTAAATTACATGCATTATTATTACTGATGATTCTACTCATGCATGTTTTGATTAATTGAAATCATTTTCATTGTTAAACCACGCATCAGAAACATGGAAGATCCAGTGATAGAGAGAAGCCAATCATCATCAATTCGCATAAGAAGGCTATACGATGCAGCATTTACCGGAGACGTGCCTTCTTTACTCGCCTTGCTCGGCGAAGATCCACTCATTCTCAGTCGATGCACCGTCGAAAACGTAGGGCGCTTTGCGCAGTCTCCGTTACACATAGCCGCTAGCTTGGGGCACTTAGAGTTCACTAAAACGATTCGAAGTCAACAGCCAGAACTAGCCAAGGAGCTTGACCACTTAAGAAGGTTACCCCTGCACTTGGCCTCCGCCAAAGGGTACTTGGAAATCGTCAAAACGTTGCTGTCGGTCGATCCTAACATGTGCCTGGCGCGCGACCAAGACGGAAAGAACGCGGTTCACGTTGCAGCCATGAACGGTCGTAATGATGTGCTTAAGGAGCTTCTTCAGGCTAAGCCACGGGCAGCTATAGAGCGGACTAGCGATGGTGAAACGGTGCTGCACTTGTGTATCAAATACGATCGGCCAGAGTCTCTCAGGTTTTTGGTGAGTCCCACTGTTGATGGTGAGCTGATTAATTCTAAGGATGCTGATGGCAATACCGTCTTGCACCTAGCAGTAGCTGCTAAACAACTTGAGGTAACAAAACTTGGCAAATAGAATAGATACCAATATGTGTCAATTTTTTAAAATAACTACTSTATCTATTTTTATTTTATTTTTTAAAAATATATTAATTAACTATTTTTTTTAAGGAAAATTAACTATCTTATACAGAGTAAATAGTCATCCATGATTTCTGTTTTAGTAATATATATATATATATATATATATATATTATAATATATATATATATATTAGGAATAGGATCATGTAAAACACAAACCTTTAGGTGAAAACTAAAAATTTGAATCTTGACCGTAGGATTGGAGATGACGGTCGCACGATTTAATCTATGTTTATACTTGTATTTTCAATCTGGGTACATGAAGATTTAAAGGGGTACAGCGGGTTACTGTTCATCAATAGTACTGAGAAGTTTCTTGTGTACCCCTTTACTGCTTGATGTTACCCCTTAAAAATGTAAAATGTACCCACTTATTTGGTTTTCAGTTTCATATAACATGGTGGTTTTCACTTGGATTCCTGACTCGTATATCATATACTATTATATATATTATTATTATAATATAATATATATATATATATATATATATATATATATATATATATATATTATATATATATATATATATATATATAGGTGTAGGATGCCATGGAACTCATCTTAGATGAGAACTATGAGAACTCTCAGTTCTACAGTTTTACACTACATGTTCTACGGATTTAGTATTCATGTTCTATATTTTTTAGCCTTCATATTCTACAATTTTAGTCTTTAATATTCTACATTTTTAGCCTTCATGTTTCTAAAAATTTAGTCTTTATGTTCTACAGAATCAATCTTCATGTTCTATACATTTCTACGTCATGTTCCACACTTTAAACCTTTTCCTTGTCCTCCACCACTCCGGGCCACCACCCCCTCCACCCAGCCTCAGTTAGCAAAGCCCGCAGCCCCCTTAACCTAGCTCAACCGACACCCCCTCCACCTAACCCAGCCCACCCTCACCCCACGCCTCTCTCCACCTGAACAACCACCCTCACCTAACCACCACTACACCACACACACCTAACCATCACCTGAACCATTCGAGTCACCCTCCCCCATACCCTCACCCCTCACAATCTACCGCACCACTAGCCCTCATGCGCACCCCACACCCACACTTAACCCGCAAGCCCAGCGCACAACCACCCCTTGCCCTAACTGAACCCAGTGAACAACCCTTCCCTCCACCGTACCACCACCCTCAACCAAAACAAACCTAGCGCATGACAACCAAACTGAACCCAACGAACTCAACTCTATTGCAGCGCACCCACAAATCATGAAATAGATCTCAATCGCACACTTTAAACACCTCAATTTTACAATCAATGATCTTAATTTCAGGTTTAGGGCTTATACATTTTGGTTAATAGTTGATTTCTGGTGAAAATGGTGGTTGTTTGGGTTTGATTTTGGGTTGTAGTTGTGGTTAGAGTTTCATTTGGGGGTTGGTGGCTTAGTGCGAGGGAGGGGCTTGACACGGTGCTAGCGGTGGTGGTTGGGTGATGGCACGTTGAATGTTGCAGTGGTGTTGGTGGTCTGGTTCGTCAAGGCGACGGTAGTGCGGCGGCCTGAGCTAGTACAGTGGAGAGAGAAAAGGATGAGGAGGAGAAAGATAGATCAGAAAGGTGAGGGAGGAGAGAGAAAAGGAGTGAGGGAGAGTTGATTGATAAAGGATTTTAATAAAAATGAATGGTCCATATTATTTTGGGTTGTATGGAAGGCTAGGATGAGAGTTCTCATGGTTCTCGTAATAAGAGGGGTTCTCATATGAACCTAACTCTATATATATATATATATATATATATATATAGGAAAAGGATCATGTGAAAACCAACTGATTTGGTAACACTAAAAATCTTAACTCTCAACCATTCATCTTTAGAAATTAAATCACATCCATTGAACTAATTTTCCATCATAACCATACACTTCAACACCACGTCAGCATGCCACGTCAACGCAACCATGCCACGTAAGCCGCCATGTCAACAGCCCCTCTGCCACATCAGCGCCACGTCACGTCAGTGTTGACGTGGCATGCTGACGTCATCATGCCACGTCAGCGCCACATCACGTTAGTGTGACGTGACATGCTGACGTCATACATCATGTCACGTCAACGCCACATCACGTCAGTACTGACGTGGCGCTGACGTGACATGATGACGTCAACATGCCACGTAAACATTGGCGTGACGTGGCATGATGACGTCAGCATGCCACGTTAGTGCTGGTGCTGATGTGACGCTGACGTCAGCATGCCACGTCACCATTGATGTGACGTGACATGATGACGTCAGCACCACATCAGCACCAGCACTGACGTGGCATGCTAACGCACCGGTGACGTGGCATGCTTATTTGGAAATGTCCTAAAAATCGTAAAAAATGTCCTAAATTGTATGCACAAATGTC
>SNQN01002716.1:0-33057 GCA_008642245.1 Bassia scoparia | reverse complement strand
TATATATATATATATATATATATATATATATATATATATATATATAAGCAAAAGCTAACAAACGCCCATAGAACGTTTGATAAGATAACAAAAAATGAAAATATTAAATGAATATAAACAATAATTACACCCGGAACGTCCATTAGCAATATCGATATATATACTACGTAATAGAAGTAGATATGAAGTAGATAGATAGATTTTTATAACCATTCAATAATCTTCCTTGTTTATTTAACCATTCAACCTTCTAAAGGTATTCGGTTTATCCATTTCTGAAACTTTAAGGTGCGAAGTAGAATGCGAGTGTTTTATGGAATATTTTTCAATGATCAGACTATTAATTTTGGTCAAATTTTATCATACATCGAGTGTAAGGTACCACTGGCACTAAATATAAAAAAGATACGGAGTATTTATTATACTCCCTCTGTTCCTTGAAGATCATGCCAGTTACTATTCATACGTTTCTCAATACATGTTTTGTATCGTTTATATCTTTAGTTATACATTTGAGAAAATTGTAACAATTGAATATTAATAATCTATTCATTAGTACGAATCAAACAAGACCCCACATGACTATATTTATAATTATACATTGACAATTATTTACAAGATTCTCTTCACTTGTGAATAGTGAATAAACGAGTGTGGCATGAATTTCAGGGAACGGAGGGAGTAGTAACTCAAATGAGTATAAATTATGATTTTATTTGTTGTACTATATACATCCTATATCCCTACAAAATAAACTTTTTTTTACGGGCCCTACAAAATATCCTTACAAACATGCACTAAAGAAATTCTCATTAGTAGGTTGAGGTCCTACGTACGCACTATTGTGAATTCTCAACTTTTTTTACAAAAATAAATAAATAAATCATATTACTGTATGTTGTTAAATTTAAATTTAGGTCTTATTCTCGTCAATTTAATTTTGTTGAACTAAATTTAATTCTAATGAATTGAACTTATTTTTATAGAACTGAATTTATTGTTACTGAACTAAACTTACTTTTACTGAAACCTTAATAATTTTTTTAAGAATTGAACATATTTTAACTAAATTGAATTTATTACTACTAAACTAAACTTATTTTTTAATTCATTTCAATATTTCAATATTTTTTTCGTTTTTTAACACCCTAAATAAAAGTTTATCCAAGTTCCATAGCAGCTTAATAGCATCCTTGGGCAAGAGTTCAACTCACAGTTCCGAGCAAGATTATTAAAATCACCACAAACAAGCCCAACAAGGACTAAGTTCATGACGAAGGAGCGAGAGCAAAGCCAGTTCCAGTGGCGGACTTGAAATTAATTGACGTGAACAGGGCCTTATTATGTGGTAAAATAAATTGTTCATCACTTTAGCAAGTCGAGCTCCTTTAATATTTAGCTTATTTAATTAGTAGTACTCGTACTTCGTATAAGGTGAGGGAACGAAATAAAGTTTTTTTTTGGGTAAGTTTGTTATTAAATTCATTAAAGGTGTTTAAGTCATTTAATAGAGGAACCATCTCTCTCTTGGCAATGTCCATTAATTCGATGGTGGGGTTTGATCGGTTGGATTCGGTAGTTGTGAGGAATCGAGGCTGGTTGTGTTGGTGTTATAATTGCTTGATTTAAAGGATTTTTTATTGTTGGTGCAGTGATGGTGATGTTGATGTAGTGGTGAGGAGGTGGTTTCTTGGTTTCTAAGGTAGTGATAGATTGTGGTTGGCATGGTGAGCAGGTAGTTTTAGAGTTGTATTTGTTAAGTGGGTGGGCGGACAATGGTGGTTGATAGGTGGGTGCATGCAGTGGGAAGTGCGTGGTGGTTGATAGGTGGGTGTGCGGTGGTGGTCAAGGTGATGGTGCATGGTGGGGCGACGGTTGGTGCAAGAGAGAAGAAAGTGAGGCCCATAATGTTTTAGAGAAAAACAAACAAAAATGTCATGTTTTCGTTAGTTGGTATGGATTTCAAATAAAGTCGATGAATCTAGCTATTCAAATAAAGGAAAAATTATCACAAATGACCTTTTATTGAAAAAAATTGACAAAGAAGGATTGGAAATTAATTTATTTCTGTGAACAAGGACATTTTGCCGATTAATCCAAATTGACCGTCAAATTCATATGTTCGGCCATCGTGTATTGCATGTAACTATTAAAATGTGTATTTTTAATCTTATTTTTACCTCGTGATTTTGTACTAAATTCTTTTCCCCCACAAAATTTTCAACAAAATTTTACTCGGAATATTTCATTAGCTACTATATTTGCAATACTATCACAAATTCACTATTATGCGTTGATCACAAATTATGCATAATAGAAAAGGACTAATTAGCTGAAAAATGGCCTTAGTTTGGAAGTCAAAATGCGACGTACGTGATGGTCAATGCATAAGTTTACCAATCAATTTTGATTTTTCAACAAAAGGTCCATTCTCACAAAAATAAACTCTTTTTTGGCCCTTATTTACCAATTTTTTTTAAAAAAAAGTCTGTTAGAAATTGGGCAAGAGGAAAGTTGCAGATATTCACTCCAAGGCACGGAATCTACGCTTTCCTATTACTTTAATTTCGCCCCTCTAGGATCAATGGGTTACCACGAAATAAATAATGAGATACAATGGAGAGAGCAACTCACTTTGTTGATTTTCAAAGTGAATTCAGAAAAGAAACTTTGTGTGTAATTTGTAATGAACACTCAAAGAAAAGTTTGCAAGAAATTTCAAAGGGAAAGCTAGTAACAAGCAAGAAAGCTTATGAGATTTCTGTGTCTTTAGCAAATGAATCAAGTGCAACTATTTATAGGCACTTAGAAGCAATTCAAACAGCCACATTTGAGGTTGTAACCCCCATAATCAATGCATAATCAAGCTGAATCAATTTGAGTTTATTGTGATTAAAACCACTTTAATCTCATGTTAATTGACATCCAACAGCTCTATTATAATTAAAACATCATAATAATGCATTAAGAAGGCTCTCAACGGACGAAATCATAAATGGGCAAAAGATCAAAACGTATCGCGAAGTAAATGACGAGTAACAACCAAATGCGTGCGGAGCAATTCATATGGCGCAGAGCCATCCAAATGGCGTGGCGCAACCTCAGTGGCGCGGAGCCATCCAAATGGCGTGGCGCCACTGAGGAAGCCATTTGCTTCTGTTAAATGATGACGAGCAGCTTCCAAATGGCGCGGAGCCATTTGCTTCAGTTCTGTCTCGTTTTTTTTTTCATTTTTGCTTATTTTGATCCAAATGAGAATTTAACCCCGAACAGTTCTAAAGGACCCCTTTGCCATGATTGTCCTATAAAATCACCTCCAAATTCCATTTGCTCAAGGTCCATTTATGCATAAATGTTCCAACAAAGTCCTTGGTGACAAAGAAGTGGACATAAAAATCCTATGTGACAATTTTTCTTAAATAAAATAAATTTGAATTTAGGTATTTATTTTCAAAAACAGACTAAACTTGAGTATTTATTTACAAATTTTCCGAAATAATATTGTACAGTACAAGGAATTGAGGAGTGTTTATTTGAACACCATACATATATCTAATCTATAATATACATCTACTAAATCAATCTCCACTTTTAACATTTTCCCTCCAAAACTCCTACCAATTTCCCTCGCTCCCAAGACTTTACATATTTTTGGTTTTTAAAAATAATTTTCCTAAAAAAATTTATTATGACACATATTTACATAGTTTTTCTCCGAGTGAGGGCGTATAAATCCGTATCATGGTTGGGATAATTGGCCAATACCTATTCAGAAATGGTGTCCACACACAATAATATGGTTTCCAGAAATAATAATATGATATTTGTGTCTTTTTCAAAAATCATAGGTCCCACAAGGAAAAAGACAAAAAATACATAGGATACCATAACTATTTTGTGGACACCATTTCAAACCAAAAAATACATAGGATACCATAACTATTCTGTGAACACCATTTCAAAACGATATTGACCATATATTATAAGGTATATAATATATATATAATTATATATATATACAATTATATATATATTAATATATATTATATATATATTATATATATATATATATATATATATATATGTGTCGTGTTGGTGCTGTGTGTTGATGTGTGTGTTTACTGACTAGAGCTCATGATCCTAAAATCAGAGGCATCCTTAAAAATTTTGGGTTAGCTTATCACAACATTCCAGAAGCATGAACCATACTATATATGTTATGGATTACTCCGTACTACTTACCCATTTTCTCCCTCTCTCTAGGATTCTTTTCCAATGCCTGATAAATACTCTCCCCATATTCTTTTTATAGCATTTTCCCCTCTTCTTTAATTTAGTTTTTAAATTTATATATTTTTCCGATCAATAACTAATTAATCTCAAGACGTTCTTTAGTCCTTTTTTAGGAATCTTAAGTTGCAATTTAATTTTTAATCCTATTTTGAAAAGTTAAGAATGATATACTACACAATTTTGTATAACCTCTATAAGAAAATTACATGCTACAATTCTATTCTAATATTTAAAAACCAATTCCCTAATCTAAAAATGTGTCACATCATATCTCTAATTTTCATTATGATTGACATGTAGTATCATTAAAAAAACTCATCGTCAAATTTTCATTTTTAAAAATTGGAATTCTTTTAAATTTTAAACTAGCTTTTCTTGCTTCCTGGCGTTATCCGAAGCTGCATTATTATACTATACATTACATGGTAATCTCGAAAAGAATTGAGAGTGTCGATCAATGAGCATCTTTCTTGTTGCATCCTAGTATTGTTTGTTTATATATGCAAATTTGAATATGTTGTTACGTTTTGGTACTGTTGCATTATGGTACTATCATGCAACTCAATTGTATAAAAACTGGAAGAAAAACCCCACTAGGGACATTTTCCCGCTCTAA
Source organism: Bassia scoparia (assembly GCA_008642245.1). Taxonomy (NCBI): domain Eukaryota; kingdom Viridiplantae; phylum Streptophyta; class Magnoliopsida; order Caryophyllales; family Amaranthaceae; genus Bassia; species Bassia scoparia. The sequence goes on along the minus strand of SNQN01002716.1, from coordinate 28,148 downwards.
TTAAAACTACTATACATTTCCCACCCAAGGCTACGCATTCAAGATTTTTTGTTATTATTATTTTTTATTTAATTTAACTATTTGCCAAAAACAAAGTCAATTGTAAAACATCATTGATAACTTTATTTCCCATTCAAAATCATCTTCCCGAGCGACATAGTTCCAATTCCCCATGAATTATGTATTTTTCATAATACATAATTCTTTATTTATTGTATTCCCACATTGATGATGTAAATAATTGATACAACCCAGCACTCTGTTCTCGGGTATGAACAATGCAGGCCTCTCTAATGGAGGTGGTGCACTGAGCTAGCTCAATATCAGAGGATTAAGAAGAAGAAAACCCTGAAATACTAAGCCTGAATCTTACGCAAGAGAGATTTTAGAGAGAGAAAGAAGAGAGAGTAAATTCATTCATCATATCCTTTTGCACATATGAGCATATGTATAAGTAGCTCAATCCTAATGCAGGAGTTTGTTACAAATGCGAGTGTAATGAAATGCAAATTAAAATGTAATAAAAGAAATAACAGAATTTAATGTAACGTAATCAAGACATATCACCATTCTCAAGATAACTAATTTTGGCGGCCCGGTTCCCTATTTCCCAATTGGCCGCTTGGGCCTGGACTTGTATCATTACTCCCCCCATGAAAAGATCCTTGACCCCAAGGATCAAATTCAGGGAACTTGTCCTCAATGTCAGCAGCAACCTCCTAAGTGGCATCTTCAGGTGGTGAATCAGCCCAATGAATTAGCCACATGACTTGAGCCTGGTTGTTTTTCTTGACCATCTTCCGCTCAATGACAGCTAGAGGTCTTTTAGGGGACAATTCAAGAGCAGGTTGATATGGAGGGACTTCATTCTAGGATGCTATAAGAGAGATTGAGCCATGATTTTTTTTAGGAGTGAAACATGAAAGGTGGGGTGTATCTTAGAGTTTGGTGGTAAAGCTAGAGTATAAGCCACTTGCCCAATTTTCTTTACCACTTCATAGTGGCCAAAATATTTGGCTGCTAACTTTTGGGAGGACCTGTGCTCAACAGATTGTTGCCTGTAAGCTTGTAATTTGAGATAGACCCAGTCTCCTACTGCAAAGTCCCTTTCAGACCTTTTTCTATTAGCCAATTACACCATCTTGTTATGTGATTTGGCAAGTTGTTGCTTCAACATCTGCAGGGCAACTTCCCTTTGTTGCAAGCTTCGATCTACAACCTCCACTGAGCTTTGGCCAGCAAGATAAGGCCTGTGAATTGGAGGTGGTTGTCCATAGAGTACCTCATAGGGAGTGGTATGAGTGGTTGTATGATAATTAGTGTTGTACCAAAATTCTGCCAAAGGCAACCATTGTGCCCACTCATTAGGTTGGTGGAAGCACATACATCTCAAATACCCCTCTAGACATCTATTAAGCACTTCCGATTGCCCATCTGTTTGGGGGTCATAAGAAGTTGAAAGGAAGTGATGAACACCCAGCATTTCCATGAGTGCCTTCCAGAATTGGCTGATGAAAACTTTATCCTGTCAGATACAATTGATTTTGAAACTCCATGCAACTTGTAAACATAGTCCAAAAAGACCTGTGCCACTTGAATTGCAGTGTAAGGGTGTGAGAGAGTCATAAAATGAGCGTATTTGCTCAATCTGTCTATCACCACCATAATGACATCCTGCCCCTTAGACTTAGGCAATCCTTCTATGAAATCCATGGTTATTTCTTCCCACACTCCCTGGGGTATGGGTAAGGGTTGTAGCAGGCCCGGAGAAGCAGTAGTCTCATATTTGCACTGTTGACAGACCACACATTGTCTGACAAAGGATTGGATGTCCCTTTTCATTCCCTGACCAGGAAAAAAGTATTTTGACTCTTTGGTAAGTGGCATCAGACCCTGAGTGCCCCCCCTTGGGCAGATGAATGCAACAATGCATTATTTCAGTCCTGAGGCTTATTTCTGGCCCTACCACCAATCTCCCTTTCCTTCTGAGTTGTTGTTGAGACCAGGAGTAGTGTGGATGAGACTGAGGGTTCAGCTGCAGGTCTGCTATCAATTTCTGAAGATTTTGATCCTAAGCCCAACTAAGCTGTATTTCCTCCAGTAGAGTAGAGTGAACAGAAGTGACAACCATTTGGGATATCTCTGCACTAGTAACTCTAGAAAGTGCATCTGCTACTTTATTTTCAGTTCCCTTTTTGTATTCCGCCACATAGTCCATGCCTGCCACCTTTGATAACCACTTCTGCTGGAAAGGTGTTGATAGCTTGTTTGTGAGCAAATATTTCAAACTATGTTGATCTGTTCTGATGATGAAAGGTCTTGTAGATAAATAATGCTGCCATTTTTGCACAGAAACCACAACGGATAACAACTCCTTTTGCATTAGGGGTCCTTGTGATTTTATTTAACATGCAAGTTTTACACTTCTCTAAATTTAAATCGAAAGGTGGGATTAATCCCATTTTAGACATGTCATATAAACGACGATTATTCACATGACATAAACGATTGTGCCAAAGAGAAGAAACATCAAAAAAGGGCATTAAACAGAAATCTACAATTTATTATCAATATTAGCTAAGACATTTTGCAATTACAATAAATAACCTTGACCAACATTAAATCCACCCTTAGAAAGATACAAACTTATCGGACTCAAAAACCATTCTAAAAACCAAACTTATTCAGAGACCTCCGAACAAGATTTTTCCTAACTTCGGGTACAAAAAACATCTTAAGAGTAAGAGTTTTTCCCGATGTTAACAACAAACTCTACTTGGCCTATTCCTCTAGCCTTACCGTTTAGAATCGTTTCACCATGTACAAGTTGCCCCATCTTCCAATCCTATAGGTTTTTGAAAAATGCCTATCTTTGCACACATGTCTTAAGGCTCCCGAATCAATTCCACCAAGTATCATCAAACCTGGTTGAAGGACCACCTTTAGGCTTCATCCTCTTTGCCTTCTTCTTCTTGAAGGGCAATCCCTCTTCAAATGAGGACCGTTGCAAACCCAACAATCCAAGCCTTCCGGTTTATCTTGTTTGCAACATTGGTTTAGAATTTACATTGGATTTCTTAGTCCCGCTTGACCTCACCAACCTCTACCACGTTTATGGCAGATTTTGGACATTATTAATTAGTTTGTCCTTAACCCCCATCTTGAGCCCGGATACCCTCTTCATATACGAAGAGTGTCCCAAATTGCTCCATGGTCGATGTTCCTCTTTTTTATTTTTTAAGCATTTTTAGTTTCTCTCCAAGATGGTGGTAATTGTATCAATGATAGAGCAACCGCATATGCTTCATCCTCACCATTCCATGTGCTGAAGTTGGTTCAAAATGTGATGAATTTCATGGAATTGTCCATTATAGGCCGGTCATTAGTCATTTTAAAAGATTTAAAATTACTACAAGGAATTTCTTACTTGAAAGCTCCTCGGAAAATGTATTTGCCTCCAAAGAATCCAAAGCGCCTTTGCCATTTTCCACATTCTTAAAAGATTCGAACAGGAATCCGAAAGAGCATTGAGGATATGACCACGAAACACGTAGTCGTCGCTATCCCACTTAGCTCGCCTTCTCACCTTCCAAGGGTCCTCCCTCTCCGCGTTGGGAAGTAGGTGGTCTAGGTGTGCAAGCAACATAAACCACGTTCAAGTAGTCGAATAGAAAGGTGCATCTTCTTTTTGCCAAACCTCCATAAACCCCACACTTCGAACTGGCAACTTTGGGAAGTTCATGGCCATTCTTGAGTTTATGATGCCATATCCGACAACAGAAAACGAAAAACTTAAACTAAAAGTTTTAGAACAATTAGAGGGTAGTAACGGATAATCCTCCAAGCACGGAGAATACGCTTTTCCTTTTAGTTATTTCGGCCCCTCTAGGATCACCGGGTACACACTAAATAACTAATGAACTACAATGGAAGAGCAACTTTACTTTGTTAGTCTACAAAGCAAGTCAAGAAAAAGACTTTGGTTGATTTGTGAAAAACACTCTCTGAAAAGTTTGCAAGAAGTTTCAAAGAGAAAGCAAGTAAACAACAATAGCCAACAAGAATATAATTCAGTGTTTTTGATGTGTTTAACAAATGAATCAAGCTTGGCCTTTTATAGGCACTTAGGAGTCCTCCCAACAGCCACATTAAGGAGTGTAACCTCCCTAATTAATGCAATCAATGGCCAAATCAATTCTGAGTTAATGGTGTTTAAAACCAATTCAAACTCATTCAAACTGATTTACAACAGCCATAATCTCATTTATATGTCATATCAATTGCATTAAGTAGGCACCCAACGGACAAAAACCATTATAGCAAAGATTAAAACCTGATCGCGCATTAAAACGCGATCAGGGAGCAGATGGCGTGGCGCCACCTGAATGGCGTGGCGCCATATGGTGGCAGTGGCAAATGGCGTGGCGCCACTGAGGTGGCGTGGCGCCATTTGCCTTCTGTCCGTTTCTCCGCCAAATTGCTTCCTAAATTGGTTTTTACTCCAATTAGCCCTTTGCTTTAACTTGTCCGTTATATTTATTAATCAAATTCATTTGTCCAAGGTCCATTTATGCATAAATGTTCCAACATATAGTTCTATAGAACTATCATTTTCCTCAACCTTAACCGGAACGACATAAGTTTGTGTGGGATACATAACCTTTGAAATAGCAATCTGTAGTACTGTTGAAATTAGAGTCACAACGCTTTAAATTTTATGCACAAAGACAGATTTGTAGAACAGAATGAATATGATGGTTTGTGAGAACCAATCCCAAGATCAATTGGAATTGGGATGAAAGCTTTTAACCACTTGAGCTATCCCTCACTCTCGATTCGCCTTTTAATTGAAGTATATATTGGAATAATTAGAATAATCTAACATCATGACCCAGTAAATTACTTGTAGTAAAGTCTTGCTTACGTTTTCTAGAAGACATCTATTGTATGTTATCTTAAAAAACACAAATGACCGACTCAATTAATACTACCTCAAATCCTATCTACACCGGTTAAGAATTTTAGTTCTTAATTATAATTGAATTACTTGAACATCTATATATTGCTCAGGAGTCAAGACATATAAATTAAACGCATGACATAATCTCTTAAGTTCTATCTCATTTTTCTACCAGTTTTGTTTCAAATTTATGGAAGGGCTAGTAGCAAGATCACTTCAGTTGCTAACTACTACAAAGCTATATGATGCAGCCCTAAAGGGAGACGTACCTTCATTGCTTAGCTTACTCCAAGATGATCCCCTCGTTCTCGATCGTTGCATCATTCAGAAATCCGGCCAGTTTCTGCAATCACCATTACATATCGCAGCTAAACTTGGGCACTCAGAGTTTTCAGCAGAGATACTATGCTTAAAGCCAGAACTGGCAGAGGAACTTGATCGATCTAAAAGACGGTCACCCCTACACATTGCCTCAGGAAAAGGGCACCTGGATATAGTGAACATCTTGCTTGCAGTGAATCCTGACATGTGTTTTGCACGCGATCAAGATGGTTGGAACCCAGTTCACGTTGCAGCTATGAATGGTCAAGTTCAAGTGCTTGAACTGCTTCTTCAGGCAAAACCACAGGCAGGGCGAGAGAGGACTAATGGTGGGGAAACAGTGTTGCACCTTTGTGTGAAACACGGTCAACTTGAGACTCTCGAGTTTTTGGTTCGAACCATGAGTGATGGTCAGCTGCTTAATTCTAAGGACAGCGGTGGAAATACCATCTTACACTTAACTGTGGCTGGAAAACATAAAGAGGTACGAGTGTTAAACAATCCAACAGTAAGAAAAAGTTTAATTATACAGTTATTTTCTATATTATAGCCTTATAGGTATAGTTGTCAATCAATTAAGGGTACAATAATAGCATAAACTGGGCTTGACCTGATCACCTGACATCAATTTTGCATTTTAACTATATTGTAGAATGTAAAGTTTCTACTCAAGGACAAGAGGATGGAGAAAAACGTTATCAACATTAATGGCTTAACAGCAATGGACATATGCAACCAGAGTAGGAATGGCGCTCGTGATAGGGCGATTTGGCTCACTTTGATGCATGCCAAAGTGTCAACAGCAAAGGATTTGCTGAAGCCTAGAACAAGCAGTCGTAACTGGTTAGATAAGCAGCATAGTGCTTTAATGATAGTGTCGTCGTTGATAGCTACTATGGCTTTCCAAGCAGGAATTAGTCCTCCTGGAGGGGTATGGCAAGATGATACCCATGGATACAAAGCCGGTACGTCCATCATGGAAAATGTTAAAGACGGACAACAGAAGAATGAGATATATGATGCATTCCTAATTTCCAACACAATAGGTCTGGTGTCTTCTCTGACAGTCATAATTCTCCTCATCAGTGGACTCCCTTGTTTCAGATTATTCATGGGAATACTAACGATAATCATGTGGGTCTCATTAACCGCAACAAAAGTGACTTACTTAGACTCTGTTTACTTTCTTGTATACTATAAAGAAAGCCTGATCCCAACCATAATAGACCTCTTGACCTTTAAAGATCATCACTTTGTTCAAAAAATAACAGCATTTGTAAGTTTTTCTTGGATATTCGTATTAGGACTGCTTATCATAGGGCATGTCCTTCGCCTCTTTGCTAAACTGATAAAGCAAACAGTTTGCGTGGTGGTTCAAGGAGTCAAAAGTTGTTACCCTAGGGTCAGCCGCTCACCAGTTAGACATCTTCAACTGAATTGAGGTGGTTTATGTATCATAAAGAAAGCAGTGCTACTCTACTGAAGTGTGACTGTGTGAGTAGTGATTTATGTARATATGCTACCCTGGCCAAAATCATAATTTTTCATWTTGTARCCAAAACTTATCCGAACTTATTCAAATTCCTTGATACTTATATATACTTATCTGAAACTATTTTATTCAAAGTACTAGAAATAAGTCGAAGGTCATTCTATATTCAAAAGCGACAATCTTGCAACACGATTCACTTCAGAATTCATGATCTTTACAAGTTTACATGGTTATTGTTGATGGTGATTCTCCTCCTTGGATATGGCATTCACTATTTTCCTTCATAAAAAGATACTGCAATTGTTATTAGAGGATGTAGTCCCGGAAAAGGCATCCATTATACATCCAGATTCCAGAATAGTTCTCCATTTTCAAATGATAGCAACCTTTGAATCTTTGATCATGATAACTGATTTACATCTTTGACAATAAATCAATATACTTAACATGGTCAAAATTAGTGACATAATTAAGTTCATCTTTGCAATGTCATCTTGACATTAAAAATAAAGTACTACTAAGTCCGACTATTATTTGACAACAAAGAAAGCGTTATAATCATTATTCAAGGTATTTGTGATTAACTCGACTTGAAACGAGACTAATGGGAGCACAGTTTTCATTGAGTCGACCAGTATAATAAACTAACCTTTGATTTGCAAGCGAAGTACATTCTGCTGAAATTTATTGGCCCTGATGTCTTCATGTAGCTATCATACACCTCAGGAGAACTGAAAAATATGCAGCAAAAGATTTATGTAATAGTTTAAGTAATGCAACTGACTCGATCAATACTACCTCAGATCCTCTCTGCATCAGCAAAGAATTCTAATGTTTTCTTTATTAATAAATCTGCTATCAGTTTTGCCACCAGTCAGTGGTTAACCTTCAACAACTGAACTAAAAAATTCATCTCAAGAGATGACTTTGACTCTGATAAAAACTTGTTAAAAAAAATTAATAAAATGATAAAAAAAGATGACATAATCTCTTGCGTCCTTTCCGATATATCTAGCAGTTTTGTTTTCAATAAGTGAACCACAGGATGATGGAGGCACAAACAGAACAATCACCTCWTTTGCTGACTGCAAAGCTCTATGATGCAGCCCTTAAGGGAGATGTACCGTCCCTTCTCAGTGTACTTGGAGATGATCCCCTCATCCTCGACCGATGCATCATTGAGACATCAAGRCGGTTCCTMCAATCGCCATTACATGTTGCAGCTAGTCTTGGGCACTCAGAGTTTTCAGCAGAGATTTTGCGCTTAAAACCAGAATTAGCAGAGCAGCTTGATCGAACAAGAAGATGGTCACCGCTACATATTGCCTCAGCAAAAGGGCACTTGGAGATAGTCAACACCTTGCTTGCAGTTAATCCTGACATGTGCTTTGCACGCGATCAAGATGGAAGGAATCCAGTTCATGTCGCAGCTGTAAACGGTCAAGTTGAAGTAATTGGAGTACTAATTCAAGCTAAGCCACAGGCAGGTCGAGAGAGGGCTAACAGTGGAGACACAGTGTTGCACCTTTGTGTGAAACACGGTCGCCTAGAGTCTCTTGGCTTGTTAGTACAATCCATGGGTGATGGTCAGCTGCTTAATTCAAAGGACAGCGATGGCAACACCATCCTACACTTAGCAGTGGCTGCAAAACAGCATGAGGTACAGAATACAAAATAAACTACTTTGTTCTTGTTGAATTTTAGTTCAGACATACAGCATGAACTATATGTTAAGAATTAAAAAAACATCAGATTGCAAGCTCTTGGATTCTGGAGATATCAGACCTAATTGTTTCAAATTTTTAGAATCCTACCTTTCATGTTATTGAAGTATCATTTTAAGATTACATAAAAATGACTGATTCCTGTTTTAGAACCTGAGTCATATTCAGGCATTACTCAAATCCCATGGCTAGAATCTCCAGATCATTCGTTTACATGTAACTACCAAGTTTGTTCTGTCAACCCATGACAAACAAAATGTCTCGAAAATATTAAAACCTAGATTTGTTTACCATGTAAAATAGATCAATGGTCCCTTCCAATAATAGAAGGCAATTTTTTTTCCTGTCCAAAATATTTTTCTGGTTCTACCTTCGCTGATGTGAGGCTTATAATAWTTTCCTGCCTGAAATGACTTGTTCAAATATATATTTGCCCCAGCTTAACTCATGGTAAACTCTACAAGTATGCACGGCACCYTTAAAACGATTGTTCTGCAACAAAAATATTGAAGTTCCTGAAAAGTTTACAGCTCTGAACAACTTACAAATAAATATAACAGCATATGCCGGTGCTTGATCTGACATCAATTAACATTTAAATTTTGTCTGTAGACTGTCAAGTTCTTACTCAAGGACAAGAGGATGGAAAAAAATGCAATCAACATTAATGGCTTAACAGCTATGGACACTCACAACCAAAGTAGGAACGATGCTCGTGATGGGGTAATTTGGCTAGCTTTGACACGTGCTAAAGTATCAACAGCAAAAGATTTGCTGAAACCAAGAAAAAGCAGCCGTGAATGGTTAGATAAGCAACGGAGTGCTCTAATGGTAGTGTCCTCATTGATAGCCACTATGGCTTTCCAAGCCGGGATAAATCCTCCAGGAGGGGTATGGCAAGAGGACAGCAATGGCTATAAAGCAGGTACCTCCATCATGGRACGAGTCAAGGATGGACAGAGGGAGAATGAATTGTATGACACATTTCTAATCTCRAACACAATAGGYCTGGTGMCTTCTATGACAGTGATAATTCTCCTAATAAGTGGACTCCCTTGTTTAAGACTCTTCATGGGAATTTTAATGATAACCATGTGGATCGCAGTGACAGCAACGACGATGACTTATCTAGTATCAGTTTACTTTCTTGTATACTCTGAAGAAAACCTCAGATCAACCATAAAGGACCTCATGACCAACAGAAAGCATCATCTTATTCAAAAGACAATCACATATGTGTGCCTTTCTTGGATGTTCTTATTAGGACTTCTCATCCTAGGGCATGTCATTCGCCTCTTTGCTAAACTGATCAGGCAAAAATTGCGCCCAGTGATCAAAGGAGTCAAAAGGTGTTACCCAAGGATCAGAAACCGCTCACCAGTTTGACAGCTTCGCTTGTATTGAAATTTTTCTATGTACCATAAATAAATAAAGATATATTCAACAGGAATAATTAAGGAAATTAAAAAAAAAAAAAAAAAAAAAAAAAAAGGTTAGAAAACAACTAGCACTGTCCTGTGAAAGTGTTAATTTTGCCATCAGTATCTGTTTCGATCAATCTTTTGTATAAACGCAAGTAAATATATACATGCCTATGCTAATGCTACCCTTGATAAACTTGTATTTACGCTTCTTTTTTCTTTTTCTTTTTTACACAAAACATCATCTAAACAAAGCTTCCTACCTTGTGTAATTGAATTGTGATTTTTGTGAATATAAACRGATTTCGTAATCAGTTTTTCATAAAGAATATTGTCCAAGAACAGCTCTGTGGTGGAACATTTTAGAACTAGAAAATCTTGTGTTAATTGTGATACACCCAGATCATTTTATATTAACATCTTACAGAGAACAAAATTGGAAAAAAAAAAATAATGCTACAAATGAAACACTAGACAGCAGAATCATGTTTCTCAAAAGGAAATACAAATGCGAAGAGCAGGTGATACAAAAAATAATGTCAAACCTTTTCGCTGCTGAAACATCAACATTACTCCAGCATCCTCAAAACACCATTCGCCTCATCTGTAAGTGAAAAATGCTTATTCAGTACACTCTCATATCGGGGCATTGACTCCAAACATGTGGATCATGTAGATCAACCAACTCATGCTCCACAGTARGCAATTGTAAAAAGTTTAGCTTAAAACCATGTTTACTAAGGAGTACTACAAATATCAACCAATATATTATTCAGGATCAGAAAGAACATGGAATGGACGAATGTATGATTGCTCAAAAGTTGTCTCCTCGATTAGGTCTAACCTGTCCTGCATGGCTGCARTACTAATAAACATTCAAAATAGACATTTAAAAAACAAAAATGAACCAGTCAATCAACTATAATCTTTCCACAAAATTCCTAAATTTTACTCAAGTTTAGAGTTTAAACCAGCCAGGTTTGTAGAGACCGAGTCTCTAATGAGAATTAAGAAAATCAATCTTCTTCTTGTTGGCTTTGTGTRAGACTAGTATTGTTCATAACAAAACTTTTCACGTGAACATATGTTCACACCATCATAAAACAGCACACATGATCAGCAAGTAGTCTTTTATAAACATCAAAAATGGAAAGGCGAGCAGGGGTATTACAGTTGCTAACTACACGCATACATGATGCAGCAATTGAGGGAGATGTACCTACCTTGATCAACTTGTTCCAAATAGATCCGTTCATTCTTGATKGATGCATAATTGAGAAATCAGACAYTTTCATGCGGTCACCATTACATATCGCTGTTAATTTAGGGCACTTGGAGTTCACAAAAGAGATTCTTTGTCGAAAGCCAGAACTGGCAGAGGAGCCTGATKTTGTGAAAAGATGGTCTCTACTGCACATGGCCTCGGCAAAAGGGTACCTGGAAATTGTCAGAACCTTGCTRGCAGTGAATCCTAACATGTGTTTCCAGCAAGACCAAGATGGAAGGAACCCAGTTCATGTTGCAGTCATAKATAGTCAAATTCATGTGCTTGATGAGCTTTATAAGGCTAWGCCACAGGCAGCTATGGAGCAGACCAATGGTGGTGAAACTGTTCTGCACTTGTGTGTCAAACACAGTCAGGCAGAGGCTCTCATGTATTTAACAAATGTCACAGATGATGGTGAGCTGCTGAACTCCAAGGATCGTAATGGCAATACTGTCTTGCACCTAGCAGTGGCAACCAAACAACCAGAGGTAAGAATAACCTAACTGAAATTCTAGATTTTAAGCTGATGTTGTATGCAGAGATGATGAACGTGTATTCAAAGACAAACAATGAGCTTTGAAAGAGGGTACAATAGATGTCTATCCTTGTCTCAGCTTATCCACTTGAGCATAACAGTGTGAGATCATATTAATCCCTGACCCTTCCTACCATTAGGCCGAAATTCTAGACCTTTAACTTCTGTTTGAATTTCGCAAAAAGGAAACCAGTTAAGCCTTGACTCGACAACTTCAAGACAAGACATACTATTTGTCCTTGTAACGACTATGGCCTAGAGTCTTCARACATGTTGTATTCTCCTAGAAGTGTCAATAACACCCTCTTTTAGGTTTTGCATGATCTAAGTTAAGTGTTGAGTCTCTAACACAAATACCTGTGGTGCAGTTACGCAATGTATACTCTAAAAAAACACTAAACAACTAACCCGACCCTAAGAAATATAAAACTCTCCCTCCTCTTACAATCTTCACTAGCTACCTGTCAAAAAAAAATATAGAATCTTCACTAGTTAGATGTCTAGCCTAACTCCAATTGAGAAACATAGGCCATGAATACAAACATTTCCATGGAACCTAGCTTAKGAAATTTAATGCTAAGAGATTCTTACTGGATACTGCCTGAATGTTAAGACATACTTCAGTGTGTGCAACAGTCTTGCGAGTTGCGAGGACCACGACACAGGTCGTATTATTAAATGATTGAATGATTCCAGTGCAAATGGATGACTTACCCGGCTCACAGAGCCCTAGTAAACAACTAAACCTTGCTTTATTTCAAAGGCAATTTTTATTCAAGTCTATTTCTGTTAACATATCTCCCTATTCTGCTGATCATGGACTTCCAGATGGTAAAATTTATACTGAAAAACAAGAGGATGAAAAGAAATGCTATAAACACAAATGGCTCAACGGCAATGGATATTATTAATAAAAGCAAGAAGGGTGAAAATGATAGGGAGATTRGGCAATACCTTAAGCGTGCCAAAGTGTTACGAGCAAAGGATGTATTGAAACCCCAATTTGAATCCCAGGCTAGACTAGAAAACCATCGGAATGCTCTAATGATTGTGGCATCCCTTATTGCAACCATGTCCTTCCAAGTTGGAATCAACCCTCCAGGAGGTACTTGGCAGGATAACAATGACYGTCATACCGCTGGCCTTTCCATCATGGAACATACTGAAAAAGGCATATATGATGCAATAGTAGTTTCTACTGCAGTTGGACTGATGTCCTCTTTAACTGTCATCCTTCTCCTTATAAGCGGTCTCCCTTGCAAGCGACTCTTTGTGAGTGTTTTATCGATAGCCATGTGGATTGCGGTAACAGCAACAACATTTACTTACATTATCGCCATAGAGTTTCTCTCATCCTTCAAAACCAACAATACAGTTTGGATCATTGCAGRACCCATCTGTCTCTATGGATGGGTGTGTCTAATGTTCGCGCTGCTCTTTACACACGTCTGTCTCTTCATGGTAAAGCTGATCAAAAAACTGGTTAGAAAGATACTGCGGGAGAGATATTTCTCAAGAGCTGCAAACCGTCCACCTGCGTGATCCTATTGCTTTACATATTCAGATATTCTTCTAAATGCAGTCAGCATTACCAATAATAATGTTGTAGTACACTTGTACTTGTGAAGTTTATAAGAATGCTACAGAAGTTATTGTAGATTTGTATGTGCGTAAAAGTACATTAATCCAAGCAAAGTGTGTGAACAATTCATCTGCTTCAGTAGATTTGAATTTTTTTTTTTTTTTTTTTTTTGTGAAGTTAAGAAATTGTAAGATTTATTATTAAGATTCTTCTTATTTTGCCTCTTTTAGCTAAGTAAAAAAGAGTGGAAAAACTTTTCACCTGAATAATAGGTTTTGACGGATAGTCGTTCTAAACAATTAAACATCACTATAACACGAGTTTGGAATCAAAAGAAATGCTGCATTATCATGCATTATCATAGACAGAAGCTTTATCATTGAAGAAAACGTGAACTAAACATTTGTTTGGAATTGTTTATGACAAAACTATTCCCGTTTCCTTTCAGGGAAACCCCAAGTAGGAATAAGATACCATTACCTCTATAATTATGCTGCTGCACAAAGGGATTTAAACGTGCAGCATCATTTCTCTTCTAATCCGATCCCTACCAAACTAAGTTACAAGTTTGCCGTACAAATAAAACACACTAATTGGTAAAAAAGAATCACTTCAGACAATAATGAGAAGTCTTCTGAAGTCCATATCAATACTTGATCATGTGCCCTTGGATAAGACTTCCCTCATGAGTTCTTTTGGAGCTGTAATCATAAGCAATACCAAAGTAAGAAAGGGCAAATGACACAACTGGTCAGCAGAAAAATAACAATGGCATTAACCTATTAAGGCCCTATTCTTCTAGACTGGAGTGGACTTTAATTAAACTGAAATCAAGTCAATTGAACTGGAAACGTATGGTAAAAATTGAGCTGAAGTGAGCCAATCTAAGCTGAAGTGAAAAAAACATTAGGTAACCGAATTGTTTCATAGGAATGCGCAAGGTAGCCCATGTTTATATTTGTATATATGGATAATGCACCCTTTAGGGTTGCAAAAGGAACGATAATAAAAATCCACGTCCTAATTACTGGTTTCAAAAGGTTCTTAAGAAACCACCCAACAATTGGTTAATCACAATCCTTAAATATGTTATTCCCTTTCTTCTCATTACAACTTTCTTCTCAAACATAATTTGTTTTTACCATCTTATACATCTACAAGCCATTAAGAATATGGATCGATGTTATGCAAACTTCAGGAGAAATTGGATCTTTTCAACATACAAGAATAGATCTTAAAGAACCCAGGTAGTACAAAGCAAGAATACACAAAATCACGCAGACACATACACACTCCATGTATTATGTATTTATTAGTTWAGCTAATTACYAAKTTGCAAAARCATCCCCATGAAACAAGAAGTTTATAGAGTAGCGAGTATCATGTTATTAAACATACCAGGTAAACCAGTGAACTGCTCATACTGTTTGAAAGCTTGGTTTACTAGCATTTCCGTTCCATAAACAACAACTGCTCCTGATTCTTGAGCTTCTCTTAAAAGTCTGTCCTTGGTTATAAACCGCATCAAACACAAGACATAGTGCTTTAGAGCTTTCTGCCACAGGAACAAATGAGTAGTGATGTAAAACAAAAAAGCATGAGCAAACACAATATGACCAAATTACAAAAGTAGACCCTGTATGGTTTTGAAGAAAGAAAAGCTCTGGTAATATTGATTACTGAATAGTTACAAAACTATTAATTAGGAAGGATGTATGATTTATGGGTACTCTTTCAGGTTTTTTGGTCATGAAGAAGGATTATTACAGCAGAATTTGACTCTGAATAAAAGAAATCGCATGTTCAAGGCAGACAAATTTAGCTTTAGTAAACCTCACAACTGTTAAGAAGCAATCAATCCTGCTTTCTTCGAAAAGTGGTAGTTATCTGTACTCTGCAGCTTTTGAGGGAAATTGTAGCTACTACTCATTTTCTTCAGGGTCATGTGAATTGGTTCAGGTTTAGGCTTTAGCTCATCTTGATTCACAAACAGACTTCTACTTTAACAATAAAGACTCCGCAAGGTTTTGCAGAAAAAGTATCCTAAAACGCTCGGCTTTGTGAACATTTTTTTTGCTCAGACCTTTATATTTTGATTGGTGCAGGGGGGATCTCTAAATCTTAGAAATTAAAAATTAAAACGCACTCAGGTACTTAGATATCTCTTTTAGAATCCAAGCAAGCTTCAAGTGAGTAGCTCCAGGGATTGAATAATAGATACATCTTTTGATAAGTTAAATTTATTATGTCCAAAAAAAGATTTTACAAAAATTTTTTTATCACTTGCATTCATACTAATCGTTAATAAGAATCATCAACTGAGGTGGTGCGGCAGAAAGTAAGAGTGAATTTTTAGTAGAAAATGAAAGAGAGAGTTTATAAATAGAGAAGTCTACTAAAATTAATTGCTTCTAAGCTTCATGTAAAGAAGAAACTGAAGCTATGAATTCTATTTAACTGAGCAACGAAAGTGCACTGCATTGGAGCAGCAAAATGTTGTACAGTTATATATTATATATATATATATATATATATATATAATATATATATATTATATAATTTTATATATTATATATATTATATATTAATATTATATATATATATATTATATAATATATATATATATATAGTGTTTATGACTAGAGCTCATGATCCTAAAATCAGAGCATCCTTAAAAATTTTGGGTTGACTTATCACACATTCCAGAAGCATGAACATACTATATTTAGGAGATCTATAAGTATTTCTAGAAAAAGAAATATCCACAAGTAAAAGAAGCTGAACCTTGGAATAGGTGTTTCGTTAATTTCGGTTTCATTCCAAGATGTGGTATTACAAGAATCATTCCATTTCTGGTGCAAAGTCGTCTAATTCCACCAGACAATAGTCTTCCCCAACTTAGTCGTAGTTCTTGCACTTCGAAGAAAACAAAATATCAAGATAGGAATGCAAGAAGCGGGAAACATTATCCTTTATTTGCAGGTGTTGAGATACCTAACAAAAGTTAATACTTAATATCAAGAATGCTAGAAGCCATATCAAGACATATCGAGGTAAATGAAATAAAGTCACATTGCAAAAACAAGAGCGCTCATTAAATCTCATTATCCTCAGGGACAAAATAAAAATTGTAGAAATATATAAAATGAAAACCTTCCATGTTAAAATGCAGAAGATAGCATCTACTTATCTAATAAGAGTCCTTCAGAAGATTTAGCATCGACATATTATGATTTACAATAACTATATAGATAGTAGACATAAACTACCAGTAAAAAAACCTATGACTTGATTAGTTATAATGAATGACAAATAATAATTAATACAAATACTTACCCATATGCGCGTATTAGCCTAGACAAACTCTGCGCTTTGGCCTTTTTCACATCATGCATCGTGCTTTCTGCTCACCTAGCTCAATTACAACAAAGAGTTTGCCCGCCAAAGGTGATATTGATGCAGTACTTCCACCATCTAAAGTTGCATTAAAAAAAATAGAGTTATGTAAACTAGTGAAATAAGAAGTCAAAGAATTATACATAATGTGATCCATTCAAAACCTTGTAATCCTTCTTCAATAGCTTCAATAGCTCCGATGTAATCAAAATTGTATCCAGCTAACTTTCCATCAGCTGGTCTTCTAACCAAGCAATTTATGGCTCCAATTGCCTGCAAAATAGTATAAGATATCAATTGCACCAAAAAAAACGTTTTCCAACACATATTATAGAATATGCATCTAGAAGACAATGAAAGTACGTCAACAAAGATGTAGTATGATGATAATCAAAGAGAAACATTGCTATTTGTCATCCCTTATTAGTCCTCCCCTAATATGGATTCTAAATTAGTATTAGATCACATAGTCACACACTTTATAGTTAGACAACTACACCGGCAATCACAAAGACACTAAAGAGGGTTGCCTCTCTGAGTGAAAGCATATTTTGTCCACTAGGAAGCTCTTAGCCAGGCAACAATAATAGAAACCTAAGAAAAAGAGACACTAAGGATAGAGGCCTTTTTCTATGAAGCTATCATGTAGAAAGAGAGGATTATATTACCTTAGCAATTGGATCCACCTCATCACAACACTCAAGTCCAGCCATCTTGTGAGGAATTGTGACACTGCACAATATAGATCATTGGATAAATTTCAATGAAACAACAACACGAGGACGAGATACCTTCACATAATAATAAAACTTTTCTTATCATCAATTAGCTTGAAAGGTTAAATAATGAAATCAATCATAGGAAGGTAAAGATAATTAAGTTACATGCAAATAAGTACGCATTACCGTATATCAATAATTGTACAACTTAATTAAGAGGATGTGTGGTACCAAGATGTGTATATCAAGATAGATGTGTGGAAAGCAGAAAACTTTTAAAATATTGAGAGAAAAGGAGGAATTGTTAACAATGAGAACACATAAGGAAGAACTGATTGTATTAGTTTGGGAACATCAGGATCATGGTGATCTTAGAAGGAATCGAGGTAGACTAAAGATGACTTGAATGGAGGAGGTTATAAAGCATATGACAAAACTGGTTTGCGTGAGCAAGTGGCTCTTAATCAAAGGAAGTAGAGGGAGAGGATCCTGGTGGTGGATGGATGACCACTAGACATGGCATGTTGGTTCATGTAGCCTACCCCACCTTTAGGATTAAATCAATTAATACAAGACTCGAGATATACAGAAAGATTCATAAGAGACATAATGGATGGACATGTTTGAAAATTAGTTCACCAAAGAGGCAAAGAGCACATAATGCATATGGGTTAAGACTTAAGAGACTAAGAACTTTCATGAACAAACAAAACAAGTAACTATTCTAAATATGAAGTACAAGAAAGGCAATGGAACCTGAATCCAATGAAATCTGGAGATGAATATGTCTTCAAAAAGTTGGGTACATTATCCACCAGCAAATGCACATAAATTCCATCAAAGCCAACACACTTAAAAGCTGCATTGAACATAAGTGGACTTTTGCTATGGCCAACAGGATTCCCAATTATTCCAAAAACTTTAGTAGCAGGTCCTATGTGTCTGAAATTATAAAGATTCAAAAGTGTCTCTATTGTTGGTTGGCCAGGGGCTGACACTGCTCCTTCTTCAAGAGTACCAAATGTCAGAAATCCACCAAATTTGGCACAAAGTACCCTTGATATCAATCCTCTCTCGCCCATAACAAGACCAATTACTGAGAACCGTAATGTTACTATAAAAACAATTAATAAATCTAAAAAGAGACAATGGATACAAAAAAATTACTAAGAGGCATTAGAATTATCTTCTGTCAGAATCAAATTGTGTTCATTCGAGATAGGACCGATAATGTACATAAATTGTGAAAAAATATATCCTTGAGAATTATCATTACAGTTACCGGAGAACGTGTAGTACTTGAAGAATAGCTGCACAAGCTGTGAATAATCAGCAGTTGTTGCAATCTTACAATGCAGCTCCAGTTCTTGTATTCTTGACACAAGGTTCCTATCTCCTCTACTGATGAGTGACATTGAGTTATGAGAAGCAAACAAGTGTCTTTGTAGCTTCTTCCCCCAATAGATTTGAAAACCATCTGCTACCTAAAGAAGGGGATCAATATGTATCAATATTTATTTTAAAGAAATACAATTCACAGTGCAAGTGTCAACATTCAACCTCAAACAACATTGGTAATTATGCATCATCCCCAAGTGGTAATGAACAAGACAACTCACATATTAGTCACTTCAAATTTCAAGTTTCATGAAAGTTATCAACACTAAAAAGATGACTATATTTGAATCCCGAAACTACCTATTTGTGTTATTCAAATTCAAGTTTCATAAAACAGGGTATATTCAAACTTTTGGCTGATTTAAACTAATTGAATATAATCATTGTTTTGCCTGATGAATTGATAACATATTGCTCAACGGCAGCACGAATCAAGAGTTCAAAGGATAAACCCTCTGGAAATTTCTGGTTTAGTCTGACATTCTTAAAATTTCCATGAATCGGCAATTTGCAACGCAAACCTCTCATAAAGTACGATCAGCAGTAATTGACAGGTAATCTGCTGAATCCTAATTTCTCCGGTCATATGAGCTCATAAATCTTGTTTTACTTGCATCTAAAATCTATACGATGTGAGGTATGTGTGTCTAAATGCCTCAAATTCATAAGCTATCAAGTATAGTAGTCACATAATTTTTGTCAGTTTGGGATCCGGGCGATTCTAGTTCTCATTGAGAGAAGGCATCAGTGCTTAAAATATTATGAGCTTCAAAGACTCTTTTGAAGAAGAACTTGTTTGCTTTGAAAAAAAACCATCTGATTCTAACACATACATACACTATTCGAGTTTCAAATCAATAAAATCAAGGCCCACTCTTCTGCATGTTGACAGTCTTTACACACTTGTAGTCTAAAATCACTTGTCCTATTTCAGATCCTTATTCAACAATCAGAATATATGTTACATAAATATAGTGGGGAATCATAATCAAATAGCTTACAATGGAGATTATTAGAATCACGCACATAAAATAGAATAATTGATATAAAACAATTCAACATATAAATGGAATTTTTTTGTTGAAAAAAAATCCTCAAAAATGAAACCGATCACCTAATGCGATCACTTGAAAAACTTGGCTCGAAACACTTCGACAGAAAGGAGAGGAGTTTAAATGCAATACGAACAAAGACAAAGGAATGACAGAGAGAAAAAACCTAAGTTCAACATCTATATAGGCCCTGCCCCAGTTCATGGCTTGCACAATGCACTCTGTCTTTGCTCATCACAATCATATTGACCACCTCCCATGTGGTCTAAGACCACATGCATGTAAAGTGGTCAGTGAGGAGAATCTGTATATTACAAGATTTATGACATGAAAATATGAGTCATAAATTTATTTTCCAAGAATATCATTGAACTTCTAAAAAAATATTGGCAAGTGAAAGTATTTAAGCCAAGGGAACTAGCATCAAATAAACAAATAATTTGTAAATTTAATATGTTTTAACCGATTATTCTGAAGTACGATACCGTAAAATGACTATATGTCCTCTCAAATTAACTTTCATTCCTAACAGAATGCGAATGTCCTAAAATTGCAAAATTCATAAAATTTCCCCTCCCATAAGGATCATCTCACCTGGGATTCTCCACTTCTAAGTAACAAAGCATCTTGTTTATCCAAAGTTATTATCTAAAAATTCGAAAAGGTGCAGCATATCAAATATCGCCCCTTCCAATTTGAAGTTGAGCTGGACAAATAAAAGGTAGTGATTGTCCCAGAAATAAAACTAATGACTTATGTATTAAAATCGCCATCATGCCTTTTAATTCCACTTATATTTTTGTAAGGCCATCATGAATGTTATGCATAGTCCAAATATGAGCTAGCATTTCACTATTGGGTATTTGAATCCAAAGACATCACAATTCAGCTATTCAATTGTGGTTCATGAGGGAAAATTCATTGTTCAAACTCACTCAAGAATTGTATTGGATTAGCATTTAATTTCCGGCAAATTTAATGGTTTTCAATGAGTATTGCATAGCACCAAATTTCGGGTTAATATAGTATAGTAAAATCAAATCTTTAATTCTAAATAATACTCCCTCCGTTTTTTTAAATGTTCTACTTTCCTCTTTGAGTCGTTTTCAAATAGATGTTCCAAACCAATATAAAAATAACTTTTTTACCTTTTACCTATTTTATTTACTCTAACATTAATGAATTACTCATTTCTAAAGTCAACTTTCATTATTTTACCCAATTTATTCCCCCAAAATTACTATTTTCCATAAAATTTCATTCACACATTTACTCTTTTACCTAAATTATTCAACTTTTTATCCAACTTACTCAACTATTTTATTCAACTCAATCAACTCTTAAAAATCGTTCCAAAATGGTATGGAACATCTAAAAAAACGGAGGGAGTATTAGAGCATCCTTCACAAATAGCTAGATATTATTTGATGTCAAGCCGCGAGTCCAATATTCTTAGGTCAATACAAAACAATTCAAACCAAAAAAGTTAAAAATTCAGTGAACATAGAAATTTGATTCAGGCAAGTATAACACTCTCATCCATGTTTTATGACGAAATTGAACACAAGCCAAGAAACAAAGAAAAAAGAAGAGTTAAATACCTGAAAGTGACCAAAGTAGGCAAACAACTATTTTTGATCAAGTGGTCAAGGTCATAATCTGGGTTGAAGTTCTTCAAGAAATCTAATCGAAGCTCAACCAAATCAGCGCCTTTATCTTTAGCTCTTCTCGCTTGAACCAACATTTGATCAACGGAATCATCCATAATAGGTACGCATATCAATGTTGAATTTCTTCGAATGTTTTCGCCCATTTGATCGGAAGAGATTGACTGCTGAACCAGATARAGGTAAATAAATCCAAGCAATCCAATTAATGCAAATCCAAATATTAWGRTTTGGCGAAAATCAGGGKAAAAGAAATAGGAGGGATAATGAAATATCTTAGAGAGGACCAGTGATTCATACACCAACTAAGAATAAATTCGAAGAGTATTTCTAATTAAMTTTGCAATAATTCGAAAATTTAAACATAAATGCCACTAAGAAATTAAAAAAATTAGTAAGTTACCTTGAGAATTGATTTGATGGATTGAATTAGTAAAATCAGCCAACAAAATTGAGTTTAGTGATTGAAGTGAGGGAAAATTAAAGAAAAATGAGAGAGTAAGTTTGAGATCTGAGACTCAACGACGAAAACACAGAGTCACAGAGAAGTGAGGGATGGAAAATAATATTATACGTCTGTYCTATAAAATTATGATTATTTTGTSCATAACTACCTTAGTTACACATTTTTTTTTTGCAAAATACTATCTACATCAGAAAATCTTAGACATAACTCCTTAAATTTTCATTTTGTTGTTGACCATTACCTTGTTTCATTTTCCGGCGTTGACTTTGGTTTTCCGGTCATCAAAGTGCACGTGAGATGCACGTGATCTGTTTTTTGTCAATTTTTTTCAAATTTTTGGTGCCTGTTGGTTCCTAATCAGTCAGATTTTGCATTTCCAACATTCAAGGAGCCATTGATAATCTCGACGATCCTGAATCGAAATTTCTAAAATAGAAATCAATCGCGATTGCTAAAGTAGTGGAGATTCAAATGTTAGAAAGAAGAGAATTCAACATTATCTAAAAGTAGATCAAATCAGAAATTTAAAGAGAGGATGGAAAAGGCAAATATTCTAGGTAGGTCCTTTTAAAGATAATAAAAGTAGAGATCAGGTTGAAAAGTGTGTGTATGTAGCAGGATAAAATGTGAGCAAAAAAATGGCGCAAAAGATGAGATCAAAAATACGTCATCTTAATCTCGAAACGTAAGACTTTGAGAAAGACAATCGTGAACGGCCATATGCTTAAGCCATAACCAAGGTGGAAACCACTATAATATGTGATTGCAGAACGCCTCGAGGACAATTGAAATACGGTAGTTGTGTTGGTGAGGTCCGTCCAACAAGCTTGAGCAATGCAAAATGCACACAATTTAAAGGATAAGTATTTATCGCAACTCTAACGGCTTTTCCATACAAATTAGGGAGGTGTTGTGGAGGGTAGGAGAAGAATGGAAGGAGGAAAGTTGGTGGGTTATGCTTTTGATGAGGTTCAAATGGAAATAAAAGTTCCGTGGTAGAGTCTGATTAAACCGGGCTGTGTAGACTGAGATAGGTCAATTAACTTTTCTTTCTACGCTGACAAAGAATTGCGAAGGGAGGGTACGAGGGCCAAAGTAATGGAGATAACTTTATATTAGCGAGAACTCACAATATAAATTGGACTCGAGTTAGATCAAAAATTAAAAGAAGATGCATGGCTACAACAAGTTCTTAGCAGAGGAAATTGGGCCCAAGGTGGAGTAGCCAATGGGTTTTCACAGAGAAGGGTGATCGCATTTTATATAAAAAAAGGAGATTGGGTCGGAGCATACCGATATAAAGTCTTATCCAAATGTGTATGTTCCAATACTATCCCTTTAAGAGTAATCATGATTCTCCAAATATTTTCTCTTCACCATATCGTGTAAGGACACGTACGGTCGCAGGCTCAAGACATACTCCGCGGACCGTCGCGGAGTGGTTTTGGTCGGCCTCCTTTTGCAACGGAAGAGCAAGACTGTGGGTGAGTACGTCTGACCTCGTTGACGTTTGTCAAGGATAAAGGTGGCAAAACACCACCTTCGACCTCGCTAAACCCTTTCGATTTACTGGATATTGGGAGAATCTCGATGATTTCATCGAGGGGTCTTCACTTTCTAAGGTGTCGACGCCATCTAGGGTGGTGGTAGGCTGTCCAAGTAAAGCACATTTTATTGGGCAAAACACCCCTTATCAAATGCCCTTAAGGGTAGCGGATGTTTTGCTGAAGACTTCTAGGCAGCCTGTAAGGTTAATATTTTGTATGATACTCTTCATGGTTTCCCACTCCCTTCCCGTATGTATATACTATACTTACTATTGTTTATTAGGTCGGATGAGATCCGGGTCTCATGCCTTAAATTTGAGTCCGTATTTGGAAAAGTGAAGTTAGATTTTATGTCTGCGAATGGGGTCAACATACTCCGGGCGAAGTACGGTAGACCAGTACACCGTTACTCAAGCAATTTCGCCGGGTGACATAGGTGAAAGTTGTACTCGTCTGAATCATATAGGAGGGATTTAATTTGATGGTAACAAGCCAAACCGGAAATTGTTAACAAGGGGTCTTGAGTTCCTCTCTATTTTTCTGGTTGAATCGATTAAAGCCAATCCGAGGCCATGTGCAAGGACAGTGGCAGTGCTAGCATTGGGCTGAATGACTCTTATAATATCTCTACCATATCGCTTTATGTCAGTCAATTAACCTCCCTTGCAAGGGGTCGGTATGGTCGAGATCAAAGTTGCACCAAGCATTCACGTGGCGAACAAAATTGGGGTTGGGGGAATTTTTTTGGGAAAATTCATTTCCCTCCAAAAGGCTAATTTCCAATTTCATGTCAGCCATAAAGTCATTACAAAAGCATTACCCACCTTTCATTCATTCACTTTCTTTACACATTCACTTTCATAACATCATGAACACACAAAAAAAGACATGAGCATGAGCTAAATTACAGACCCAAAAAAAAAGGAAAATAGAAATTGCAACTACTCTGGAAAGTTCTCATTTCAATGTATCTACCTTCACTTCAAAATGGAAGAAAGATTTTGAGGATGGTTTGTACTCGTTGATCAACTTTTGCTAGAGAATGGAATGTTAGCTTCATCAACTACACAACAAACAACAGTCAGTTTGAACTACCAAGTTGGAAAATTTTGACAGAAAATCAGAAGCAACAGGTTATTCACGATTTAACACAATGCAAGTTGGTGGTGTTCTTCCCTATGGTGCTGTTTCTAAGGTTGCAAACAAGTTTGGTGTTCACAAAGCCACAGTCTCCAGACTTTGGGCAAGTTGTAGAGATGCAATTGCAAGAGGGCTGTGCCAGATGTCAGAATAAAAAGAAAGGCAGAAGTGGAAGGACCAAATGTATTCCAACTCAGATGATTGGTTATCATCAGTGCCTTTGAATCTACGGGGCACTTACAGATCTTATGCATCTCTCTTCAGTGTTCACATTCACATATTCAGAGACTCATAAATCAGGGAAACTCAGAGCACCACATCACCAAATTCCCAACGTTTCAGAAGTCAACAAAATTCAGAAATGAAATGGTATTGGCACACTAGAACCATCATATGGGGCACTTGCAGATTTGTTGATATGAAGAGGAGAGTTCACATTGATGAGAAATGGTTTATTCAACCCGGGACTAGGAGTTTTACATGCCACAAAGGAGGCTGACCCTTACAGAAGCACAAAGAACAAGAACTTCTCAATCAAGATTATGTTCCTAGGAGTCACACAAGGCAATATATGATGATGGTGGCACTTGTTTGTTGATGGAAGCTGGGTTTATTTCATTTGTCTACCAAGAAAGGGCAAAAAGGAGAAGCAAAATAGGGAAGCTGGAACTTTAGAGACAAAAGTGTGCACAAATGTGACTCAGAATGTGACAAGGGAGATGTTGATTAAGATGTTCTGCATGCATAAGGGAAAAGTGGCCACAGTGGTTGTCTAAGCACATTGAATTCAACAGGAAATGCAAAGGCTCATATCAGTGACAATGATCCATTTGGAGAGAGGAAGCAAGCAAATATGGGTTTGATTATTCATTTAATCAACCAACGCGCCTCAATCGAGATTCAATGTTCTTGACTTGGCACTTTTCAGGGCACTGCAAAGCCTTCAACACAGAACATTCCCAAAAGATATCGATGATCTCATCACAAAGGTGAAGGAGGCACATGACACTTTTGACACAGATCAAATAAGGTACTCTTGGATTACATTACAATATTGTATGGTTGAGGCTTTAAAGGACAAAGGGGGGAACAATTACAAGATTCCACACATAAACAAGAGGAGATTGGATAGGCTTGGGGAGTTGCAGGAACGTCTAGWAGTGGATGACCAAATCATTAATGAAGCAGTGCAATATTTGAATGAAATTGAGTCAATGGAAGGTGGGCAGAGAACAGAAGTGCAAGATAGGACAGAGCCTGAAGATTTTGTGATGTAAGTTGTTAATTGACATGCACAAGTAAGAATAACTTGTAAGATATGCAGTTTAAATTGACTTGTAAGATATGCAAATGAATGACAAGGGAGTAGAATGTTTTGTTGTTACAATTCCATCAGGTTATTTATGTCTCTCTCAAATTGAGCCACCATGTGTCACCAACCTTTGAACCTAACCTGCAGTTCCTCATGGTGTATTATGCTCATAATAGAGCATCACCAGAGCCATGACAGGTTGACAAAAGGGGCAGCAACATGGACATGCTCTTAAGTTGAGTCCATTCATCACTTGGAATATGGTTAAAAAAATGGACTCAAAAAATATGCAGTGAAACACATCGCAAAGCATCACCCATTCACACAATTTTTCATCACTCATCTGTCACAAACTCTG
Source organism: Bassia scoparia (assembly GCA_008642245.1). Taxonomy (NCBI): domain Eukaryota; kingdom Viridiplantae; phylum Streptophyta; class Magnoliopsida; order Caryophyllales; family Amaranthaceae; genus Bassia; species Bassia scoparia. The sequence goes on along the minus strand of SNQN01002716.1, from coordinate 1,791 downwards.
GCAATTGCATCTCATAAAACCACGGTCGTAGAAAATGGACTCAACATAGCCATAAAGAATATGCAAGCAATGAGTTACTGTGCATCACAATCATCAAAATTAACCATCACAAGCACAATCATCAAAGACATCGCAAAGCATCACACATTCACAACCATCACAAGCACAACCATCAAACACACAACCAGCCAGGCATATAAAATAACCACAAGAAACTCATCAGGAATAAACAAAAGTTAAAAAAGGATAAGAAGTCAAACAGMACTCAATAAAACTCTGGGCAAGCAACATAGAGTTCAGGGGGCAAGTTCTCCAAAGCGCCGAGAAGGTTGGTGTTGGCTCGCAACAAATCAGCATCAGACATCAGTGTATCATCTGCCTCCAGATCCACAAAAGTAGAAGATCCTGCCCGTTCACTTCCTTCACCAACTCCAATCACCTGACAGGACGAATCGGAGCTGGTGGACATCTCAATCTTAACATCCGTTGCAGCAGATGAGTCCTCCATCACAATGCCCCTCTGCCATGGAAGACCACTCGCAAACTTGCAGAGCCTACCCACATTCTTTCTTTCCCCAACCTTCTTCGATTTCTCCATGACCTTCTTCCCTTTTTTTGCTTGAACCAACCTCGCTTTCTCAACAGCTTCTCTAACATCCTCCCTCTCCTCCTCCTTAATGGCAACCAAGCAGCAAACAATAACCCTTTCACCCTCTCCTTTTGCCTCGTCCTTTGGGTGTTCCTTCTCCTCGTCAATTGCCTCTTCCTTCACCCTCATCCTCTTTCTCCTGTCCACTACCTTCCCTAACTGCATCGAAGTTTCCCCCACATTCACCCTCCTCTTCCTCTTTCTAGAAATATCCTTTTCACTGTTAAGGACTTGTACAAGAGCAGTAGCAGCGTCAACACTAAGGTGGTCGTTGACACCACCACTGTAGCAGAAATTCTCCAACYCCGTCGAAACACCAAGCCTGAACAAATCGAGGAAGAAATGAAGCATTTTCTTCTCATCATCATTCACCGAATTATGAAACGCACAAACTAGGGGCCTCAYATCCACCATTGAAACCGAATAGGACTCAATAAGTTATAGGGTTATTAACAACGCAAAAAARGCAYAAATCTCGGAGTAAGAGAGAAGAGAGTGACAAGGGATGAGAATCAAAGAGGGAAAACAGAAGAAAGGGRAGCGACGAAGATGGAAGAGTGGTCGATTAGAAGGAATTGGACGAAGATTGTAGGAGACGAGATCTAGGGTTCTTGAGTGGAGGAGAGAGAAAATTGAATTAGGGATGAACTGGGTTAAATGAATGACTAGGGTGTGGGAAATTAAAGGAAGTTGGGTGGACTGGGTTGAGTTATTAAGGTGTTTGGGGAATTGGGATGGTGGGAATCATTAAAGAGAGATTAAAATGGGTGGGAATCATTTGGGTTTAGTCATGTGATTAAGAAATGGGTTAGGAAAATTAGTAATGGCATTTTGGCAATATTGGTATGAAAAAGTTACCAAAATAAGTTAAAAGTACAAGTGTTGCAATTTTTATGTTACACCCAATTTAAGAAAGTGTTGCGATTTTTACGATACGGAGGGAGTACATCTTACTCAAACACCCACAATGCACAACTTCCCCAAAACTCCCTTTTTAATTTCTTTCATCAACTAACCTTGTCACATGGCACATTACCATTTGTTAAAGTATTTTGGTAATCTATTTTATTTACATTCCCTATTTACCACTCCATTTAACTTACCACTCCCCCATTTTATTTACATCCCCTATTTATTGGTAA